>NDFZ01004163.1:1510-26733 GCA_002192655.3 Mamestra configurata
TCTAATTTGAAGCCGGCATGCGAATGACAGCTATGTGGTGTTGCAATATTATAAAAATTAACCGAACTAAACGAATATTGCTAGATACTTTTTTCTAATTTTTAATAGATAACAGAAGTGATGATGATTTTGTAACAAAAGTAGAATCAAGAGCGGTGACGAATATACTTTACTGAATTTAATTTGCTTAACGCAACAGAAATAGGACTATATTTGAAAGCTACTAAAGGATATATAAATAATTTTCGCCCACTAATTGTATTTTTTTAGTACGTCCTAAGTCAACGATGTGTAAATTACACAGATAACAGAACATGACGGAAGCCGTTAAAAAGAAGTTTTTTAATATTAATTTATTATTGTATTACATAATGTGATATAGTCAATTAAACTTGAGGTAGATTTCTATCAAAAGAGCTATGAATGAAACTCTGAATTCCATTTGATTAATTAATATACTCAATGCACACTTTTTTGGCTGTAGAATAGAATGACCCAAATACGGCCGCACTGTCGGCGTTCGATCCAGCCCGTCCCTAGCTGTTCTCCCCCCAGCGACGCCCTAAGCCGAGGCCCGTACCCCAAAGGGGGTGCCCTTAGCGTGTAGTCGCTTAGTTTGTAAGTTTTTTATAAGCCCTGGCTGGAGGCTTTAATATTATATTAAGGCCACCACAGGCAAGCCCGGTTAAGCAGTCGACAACCTTTTAGGTTGAACTGCGAGAAGTCACTCACAAAAAAAAAAGGCGTTCGAGCAGGTTTTACTCTTCGCCCGACGCTCGCCCGCGACGGACGTGCCGCTCCCCGCCGCTCTCCCGCTATCGTGTTGTGTTGTGCTCTACATCGTTCCGACCCGCTCTCGCCGTGACGTCATCTGTCACCGACTACAACTCTAGATCTGAAGCCGCCTTTTTCAAGGCAGCGGACGATTATCCTGTTTCCGTAACGGAAAAGTCAAAAAACGTTGTGCCCCTTCAGGGAAAAACCACAGTTTCGTGGTCCTTGGTGGGAAACCTTACGGTGACAACGAAACCAAGGGGGTGTTGACCCAACACACCCGCTAATCCCCTTCAGGGTGAAGCAGTCGGTTGGGTGTGTCTACCCCTTCGCACTAGACCCAAATAGGGCCCAGTTCGCACAATAAGACTGGCGACCGGTTGCAAGCTTAGGGCTCACCCGGGCCCATCCACCCGGGGAGCTAGGTTGTTAGGTTTTAGGTACCTCGCGGGAAATATTCCACCACCATTCCGCGCATATAGGCAATCACGATGACGGACGCTATAATTGTAGCGTTTGTCAAGGAGTTCCTTTTAAAGGACCCCGAATTTCTCGCCAAATATGGCACGAAACTCGCTGCTATGCAGCAAACCCCCGCTCCCTCAACCCCGGCTGTAGAGGCGTCCGTCGCTGGTTTCAGCGACGTCCTTGACAGCCCGTTGTCTCTTCCGCCTGCTGAGCAAAACGCGGCCTCAAATTGGGTACCGAAATCGGTACCCAACAACAGCGTCCTAGCCCCCGCTCCTTCCGCGAAATCAAAACCGGCTATTGTCTCCAAGACAATAGACGCCGCCGGTGCCCCTTCCGCGAAATCAACCAAGTGCAAATTACGACTCTTCACCGCGGTCTTCCGTCCCATCATGACGTACGCTTGCGCCGTTTTTGCACACGCAAAGCCTCGTCATCTCCACAGGATGCAGACGCTCCAAAACCGTTTCTTGCGCAAAATCACGGGTGCCCCCTACTACGTCCGAAATGAGACTCTACATGCAGATCTCAAATTGCCCACCATACAGCAGTTCATGAAACGCATAGCCAAACGTTTCTTCGACACTGCTGTAAAACACCGTAACCCCCTTATCGCATCGGCCGCCCGATACGAACCCTCCCGCATCTCAAAGGTACGCCGACCGAGGCATACCCTCGTCACGCCCGACGACTCTACCTCTCCTCCAAGAGAGTCGCAAAGAGACCAGCAAACCACGACCGCTGTCCTTCCGCCCTCGCCGTAGAGGCCCGCCGCGACGTCACCGTCCAAATCCGCCCCGACCCTTGCTCGAGCCAGCCCGCGCCACTGAGCCTGTAGTCTTAAATTCGCCCCTTAATAATAATTCTAGTTCAATGCAGCCCGTCCCTAGCTGTCCTCCCCCCAGCGACGCCCTAAGCCGAGGCCCGTACCCCACAGGGGGTGCCCTTAGCGTATAGTCACTTAGTTTGTAAGTTTTTTATAAGCCCTGGCTGGAGGCTTTAATTTTATATTAAGGCCACAATAGGCAAGCCCGGTTAAGCAGTCGACAACCTTTTAACCTTAACCCTTTTTAAAAAACGCCACGGAGGTTCTTTCTCCGTTACATATAAAGGAGGTTATCACGGATTTGGATCGGAGGTAGTGCGTAAGCAATATCCGAGTTCGGTCCGAGTTTTCTCGGACAGTATTTTGACGGATTCTGCAACCGCTCTAACTGATATTTTTTCAAAACATCAATGATGCAGTTGTAGATTCTTGGGCCCGATGTCGATGGAAACTAAAACAGCATAATAGAATTTTGAAAAAAATGTCAGATGCTCACTTTCCTTACTTATAATATTATAATTGAGAAAGTATCTGTCTGTCTGTCGCGCTTTCACGCCAAAACTCCTAAACCGATTTAAATAAAATTTGGTACGCAGATAGTCTAGAGCCTGAGAAAGGACATAGGCTACTTTTTAATGCGAAAAAAGGGTTGTAAGGGGTTGAAAGGGGGGGGATGAAAAGTTGTATGGAAGTATCGTCATTTTTTAGAGCTAGAAGCTTGAAACTTATTTTTTAGGCTGTTTATAAATAAATATAACATTCAACGTTTGTAAAAGTTTTACCTTCAAGGGTGTAAAATAACAATAGGGAATAGGGAATGAAAGTTTGTATGGAAATAGGTATGTAAGGTTTATGTGAATGTTTTATAGGTACACAGATAGAAAGCCTGAGAAAGGACATAGGCTACTTTTTATTGCGAAAAAGGCTTGTAAGGGGTTGAAAGGGGGATGTAAGTTTGTATGGAAATATGCAAGGTTTATGTGAATGATTTATAAGTTTCCGACAAGAGAAAAAATATTAGAGCTATTTTGATGTAACATTTACGGAGTCATTACCAAGTTTGAAACTGAGGTTAACGCGATTAAGAAACTTGCCAAGCACCGCGCTGTACACAATGAGCGCCTTATGTATGTATTTACTTAAATAATTTAATAAGCTCTTTGCAGGGAAACACTGCAAATAGCTCATTAAAGTATTCATACGTATGAGTCTTTTTTGTAAAATAATTAGCCTGAATTATTAAAAATGCTACCCAAAGACGCGGACGATTTCGTGGGCACAGCTAGTGATTTTATAAGTTTTTAATTAAGAAAGTGTTTTGTTAAAACTGAGCACTTTCTTTTAGTTTGCCATATTTCATTTCTTCCCAGAATTTGATCCTTATTAGCGACACTTTCAGATGGTGTAATAATACAGAGTGTATTTTTTTTTCAAAACCAACCTGTTCGATTTCTGGCTAGGAAAACCGATTTTTCAAAAATCCAATAATGCAGTTTTAGTTTTCATCAAAATTGGGCTCAAAGTCAAAGTATTTACTAATGTGATTTTTGGTGATGGTCTTATAGTTAGGTTTTGGTAACTCAAAAAACTACCCATTAAATAGGTACCTACACTATTTAAGAATATAAAAATTTGAAATCGGTATTACACACAAGTTAACAACAATTGCAATATGGAATACAATCAATTTGTCACATTTTGTTAAGAAGGAATTGGTCAATGGTATAGTAGCATGAAAATGTTTTTATTAAATATAAAAAAAATGTTTAGTCCCCGTTTAAATTCTGTCAAGTTTAGATATTTAATGTCATTTTGGTATGTTATTGAATATCTTCGGAGCCGGGGGCGGTCTTTGAGGCTCTTAGACATAATCCGTGACGATATTCTTGTCTTGTCGATCTATAGCGCTGCGCTTTTTTCATGTTTGTTCACCGATTTCTCCCCCATTTGTGGACTGATTCTCAAAACTAATTATTTATTTGAAAGAGTCCTGAGGTGGTCCCATTGGCACCAAGTCAGGATCTGATGATGGAATCCCAGGGAAATCGAGGACAACCCTCAAATTTTAAAGGTAGGTACCTATTAACAATATTTTTCATATACCTACTTTCGAACGCAATTTAGATAATTGTGCCTGGTAATCAACATTTCATCTTGCTGAGCTGATGATGGAAGGTATAAGTCAGGATCTAATGCTGGGATCCCAGGAAAAATGTTTCTTCAGCGATATTTTCGCCAATTGTCAACCGATTTGGATGATTATTTTGTTATTTGGAAGAGTATTTTTACAAACTAGGCCCGTTTCAATTTGGTGAAGATCTGATGAAGAACTTCGGAGGTAGGCAACGGAACTCTTTAATAAATGATAGCAAATCACCCGGGATTGCTGAAATCGCATGTCTGTTTATTGTTTACACCAGTTCATAACATAACATCACGCCGGTACGCTGTGACGGGGTACGCAGATGCAAACAAGTAAATCTGAATTAACATATTTCTTGGTTATCTATTCGGGTATACCTTTATTGATAATTAACCGATCTTGATGATTCTTTTTGAGCTTGGTTGAGTTGTAGCTATATTGCATTTGCATTGGACGGTGAACTTCAAAGATAAACCAGTGACCTCGTCAACTTAAAATCAATAAAATCTAGTACCAGAGCAAAGTAGATATTAACCTATGAGCTGGTTTGGACTTGGACTGTGAAGGCACATAAAGTAGGGTGAACTCATCTAACTTCGTGACAAAGGCATTTGAGTAGTAAAATACCAATAAATTATTAATTACTTTAATTCAGACTTAGCATGAGTTTTAATCAGACTTTTATGAGGAATATAGGCACAATTAATCACATTTTTTTCTAGAAACCTAAGAGTTATACCAAATATACTAAAGCAAGTCAACTTGCCTAATTCCGTGGTGACCTCTTTAAGTCCGTGATAGCTACTACTTTAATTCTGATATAACGGAAATAGGCAAGTTAACTTTATTTCAGTAGTACAAAATTAATATCATAAAATTAACATAAAGATAAAAAAACAAGATAGACATTTAAATAATATCTTCTAGAATACTTCTTCGGCGTAACACAAGTCACACTTAAAAATCGTCGCATTAGCCTCAAATTCTTGACTCTGGCAATGTACGTGGTATGTCATGTTTCGGGTAGAATGTCATGTTCGTTTAACTCTTTTTCTAATTTTTCATAAAAATCTTAAACTCCTTAGAAGTCTCCCTTTGTACTTCGTCACATTCTCTTTTAAAAGAGAATGTCTAAAAATATTTGTCTAAAATCTTAAAATCCTTAAAAGCTTTGTAAACTGTCATTGTTGAACTTAAAACATTTTCAACGGCGGTTTTGAGATCGAACTCAGAGTACCATCCATGATATCTGAAAGTAAACAAGCAAATTATAATTATAAATACATACCTGCTTAGATTTTAGCGTCTGTTTAAATTTGCAGCTCGTATTAATAAAAAACGCGAAATTTGGCAATAAAACTACTCACGTAATTATGTGACAAATCCAAAAAAAGTGTCACTCAATTCCGTGATAGCAAAATATATAATATTGGCTCAAAGTCGTCATTTTAATTAAGACAAGATTAAACTAATAAAATAACATCAATCTTGTCTACTAAACTCAAAATAAGTCAATACTTTTAGTTAAAACCATAAATAATTGTACATCACTACTATAATTCTGTGATAGCTCAGAAACCACTCAACCGCTAAAACGCTAATATTTTTGACGAAGAAAATAAGCTCTAACACTAAAACGACGCAGAAATATGACGAATTTTTTACTGCCACATCAAGGAAATATCAATTACAATTCACTTTATTAAAAATAAGCTAAGAAATCGGTTAAATACTTACAAAAATACAGCAAAGTTCGCCACCAATTCACAAACACTGCCGAAACCGGCGAGATTTGCGCGCGAACTTACAAAACCTTTAGTTGTTGCTATCTNCGAAGCATATTGATACTCGTTTTCACTTTATTAGGGAAAAAGTATCCGATAACGTTATAATGTTAGAATATGTGAAAACTAGTGATATGCCTGCTGATGTGCTAACAAAGCCACTAGGGCCTATAGTACACAAACGATGTACAGTTAGCTTAGGTCTAGAAACTTAGTTTTATTATTTTTTGTTTTCTGTTAGTGTGTTTGTCTTGCACAACTTCGATTAAGGGCGGCTGTTGTAGAAAAGTATAACCTCTGTTGTGCGGACTTGTTTTTATAGATATATTGTTTCTTAATGTATTGCCTAGTTACTTGAAATAAACACTCTTGTCATTCAGCATCTTTTTCTAACTCTTATTTTACTAATAATATATTTAATACTATTCCAACCAAATATCACAACACGTTATCAGCACGAAGCTGTGGAAGAGTTTAAAATATAATTTGTAATAAAATTAGTTGAGTTTCTTGTGTGACTAAAAATTTTACTAGTCGAAATGTCACGTGAAACTGGAGATGCTTCGAGTGTTAATAAGTCTAATCCCTCTACGTCGAATTCATCTTCGATTCCATCATTTTGTCTTCGAAATAAAGATGGATATCCTACTTGGAAGTTTAAGATGAGAAATTACCTTTTACACGAAGACTTGTGGGTAACAATTAGTGGTTATCCGGATGGTGACACGACCCCTGCTTCGATCAAGGTACGCAACGACGAAAAAGCTCTTGCAAAAATTTGCTTAACAGTTGACGGTGCAGCTATTACTCACGTTAGATGTGCGAAAACTGCAGCCGAAGCATGGAAATACTTGCAACAGGCGTTTGAAGATAAGGGAATGGGAAGAAGACTAGCTTTAGAGCGAAAACTGTACAGGTTGAGTCTGTCAGATTTCGGAAATATTGAACTGTACATTTATGCAGTTTTATCAACCGCACAGGATCTTGCGGATATTGATGTTGTCATGGAGGATAGGTCTATTGCTGCTATACTTTTGGGAGGGCTCACTTCAAAATATGAACCTCTCATTATGGCTCTAGAAAGTTGTAATATAGACGTGACTACTGACTTAGTAAAGACAAAACTGCTGAATGAGATGTCTAAAGATGCAGCTATATCTATAGATTCCGCCTTTCATGCGAAGAAGAAGCCTAAATCCAAGAAGAAGGGAATAGTCTGCTACGAGTGTCAAGTACCTGGTCATAAGAGACCTGACTGTCCGCTGAGAAACAAGGAGAAAGGCAAAACGGAGAAAGCTAAGAACATAACGTTTACAGCTCTCAATACTTTTGGCTGCTCAAGCAAGGAGGTATTTTACGTAGATTCTGGTTGTACTAAACACATGAGTTTTAGACGAGATTGGCTTCAGAACATTACGATACAGAATAAAGGTAGTGTTACTGTCGCAAACGGAGAGCAGATTAAATGCTGCGGCATAGGAGACATTTCAATAAATACACCCGAGAACGTAATCAACAAGATCAGCGATGTTGCTTTTGTCCCCGACTTAAAAGCTAACTTATTGTCTGTGCAGAAAGCTGTTGATAAGGGTTTTGTTTGTATTTTTGATAAAAATGGATGTAACTTTTATAAATCTAATCATTTTCATTTTACAGGTGATTCGGTACTTCATGCCTCGCCCTGTGGTGGACTGTACGTTGTAGATGGTACTGTTAATGTTCCCGAAGATGTGGCAAGTAATCATTTGACGCAGGATGTGCACTCTGACTGTCAGAATATTAGTTACAAACTCTGGCACAAGAGGTTAGGACACTTGTGTCGTATAGGCATGACCCAACTGAAGAATCACGAGGTAGGTGTAAAGTTTAGTGTAGTAGATAAAAGCAGTTGCATCGCTTGTGTGGAAGGAAAACAGGCAAGGAAACCTTTTAAGAAGGTAGCATATAACAGAGCTACTTCTCCTTTAGAACTGATACATATGGATTTATTGGGACCTGTGTCTACAACCTCTTTTCAGGGGAATAGGTTTATGTTAACTATTGTTGATGATTATACAAGGAAGGTATTTGCTTACTTTATTTCTTCCAAGACAGAGGTTAAAAATAAATTTAATATTTTCCAAACCTTTGTTGAAAATCAATTAGATAAGAAAATTAAAGCAGTTAGAACTGACGGCGGTAAAGAGTTCGTTAATAGGGAATTCGATGATTATCTTGCCTCTAAAGGTATCCAACATCAAACGACGGCGCCGTACAGCTCTCAACAAGTGGGAGTAGCTGAACGTACCCACCGCTCAATTACAGAGAAGGCGAGGACGTTGTTAGCAGAAAGCTCACTACCTAAAGCATTCTGGGAAGATGCTTTCCAAGTTGCCGTATACCTGAAAAATAGGTCTCCTCACAGAGCCTTAGGTGGTCAAATTCCCGAGGACAGGTGGTGTGGTTGTAGAAATGACCTCAGTCATTTGAAAGTGTTTGGATGCAGAGCACTTGTACATATACCTTCATGTCAAAGGAAAAAGTTAGACGTAAAGGCAAAGGAAGCGATTTTTGTCGGTTATTCAGAAAATCCAAATACTTATATATTTAGGAATCCTGCTAACCTACGAAAAGTGTTTACGTCCAGAGATGCAACCTTTTTTGAAAATTGCTTTACAGGGTTGAAAGAGCAGAGGCAGTCTGAGCCTGTGGTACAGTCAGATTCCATATTGTTATTTGAAAATAAGGAACCTGAACATAACGATTGTCAATTTTTCGATTGTGTTGAGAGTGCCGATCCTATAGATGAGCCAACTACACAGTTAAATGTAGAAAGTACAGAAGAATCAGCAAATATGAGAGAACCAGAACCATTCTTTGAGCTGAGACTTCCTAGTGTCGATGAAGAGCCACCTAGTTTGGAAGAGGAGAGGAGGTATCCCACGAGAAACAGAAAACCACCAGATTTTCTTTCTTATAATTTGTCGACGGATGATGCAAATGAACCTACGACTTATTATGAAGCTACTCATGCTGACGATGCTGATAAGTGGCACCATGCGATGGCTGATGAGTACAACTCTCTGATAAAACTCCACACATGGGAACTAGTAGATAGACCAAACAAAAAGGTCATACCATGTAAATGGGTTTATAAACTTAAAAAGGACGCTTATGGTAATGTCACTAAATATAAAGCCAGACTCGTCGTCAAAGGTTTTAAGCAAGTTAAAGGCGTAGACTACGACGAGACTTTTGCGCCAGTGATTCGTCATTCTTCTCTCCGCACCTTGTTTGCATTAGCTGCAGAGATGGGCTTAAGAATGAAACACTTAGACGTTGACACCGCGTTCCTTAACGGAAACTTAGAAGAAGAAGTTTTTATGGAGCAACCCCTCGGCTTCAAAGCAAAAGACAAGGAAAACAAGGTGTGTTTGTTGCGTAAATCCTTGTACGGCCTTAAACAGGCGCCAAGAGCTTGGAACAAAAAGTTAAACGAAACGCTTATAAAAATAGGTTTTACAGGAACTCCTTCTGAGCCTTGCGTATATACGAAACTTTTTGGTGAAGAACTCGTTATATTAGGTATTTTTGTCGATGATATAATCGTCTTCTTTAAATCTGAATTGACATTTGACATTGTCAAAAAGGATTTGTCGAAATATTTTTCTCTGAAAGATCTTGGAGTATTAAAATGTTATTTAGGTTTACAAATTGAATATGATTCCGAGAGTATAAAAGTAAATCAGAGAAATTATATTTTATCGTTACTGGATCAGTTTAACATGAAAGATTGCAAGATAGTGGATACTCCTTTAGTTAAAAAGAATATGGAAAGGAGAACCGATGGACAAGTTGGAGAGTCTTATCCTTATCAGAATTTAATAGGAGGTCTAATGTACCTTTCGGTAAACTCTAGGCCCGATATCGCCTACGCCACGAGCTACTTAAGTCAGTATAATACGTGTTATACGAAGGAACACTGGAATGCTGCAAAAAGGGTTCTGCAGTACCTAAAGGGTACTGTAAACTATTCATTGGTTTATAGGAGAAGCGGAAACCCCTTAAAAGGCTATTGTGACGCTGACTGGGCAAATTGCACGATAGATAGAAGATCATATACTGGGTACGCCTTCAAGTTGAGTGGAGGTCTTGTATCTTGGGAGTCCAAGAAGCAACCTACTGTTGCCTTATCCTCGGCGGAAGCAGAGTATATGGCACTAGCGTCTGCCACGAAGGAAGCGTGTTACTTGCGTCGATTTATCTATGAGATAACAGGTAAACTTTCATCAGTTAACTTAGCTTCTGACAGTCAGAGTGCCATTAATCTGGTTCGAAATCCCGTACACCACAGCAGGACGAAGCATATTGATACTCGTTTTCACTTTATTAGGGAAAAAGTATCCGATAACGTTATAATGTTAGAATATGTGAAAACTAGTGATATGCCTGCTGATGTGCTAACAAAGCCACTAGGGCCTATAGTACACAAACGATGTACAGTTAGCTTAGGTCTAGAAACTTAGTTTTATTATTTTTTGTTTTCTGTTAGTGTGTTTGTCTTGCACAACTTCGATTAAGGGCGGCTGTTGTAGAAAAGTATAACCTCTGTTGTGCGGACTTGTTTTTATAGATATATTGTTTCTTAATGTATTGCCTAGTTACTTGAAATAAACACTCTTGTCATTCAGCATCTTTTTCTAACTCTTATTTTACTAATAATATATTTAATACTATTCCAACCAAATATCACAACAGATTTCACTCGTACAGTCCTATGATAGCACTCAAACCAAATATCACTGAATTAGGCGAGTCACAGAATTAGATGAGTTCACCCTAATTGCTTAACGACAAATAGTGCAACCACTCATTATGGGAATATTGTCACTTAGTTGTGGGTTATCTTCACTAAAAAGAGGAAAATAAAAAGCTTTTTTACCAAAAAATACAACCGACTTCCAATTAAAAAACACTACAGTGTTTTTTAATTGGAAGTCAGTTGTATTTTTTGGTAAAAAGTTTTCTAAGTTTATATATTTTTGTTATAAGAATGTTGTTTCCAAGTCAGTTTAGAGTCAGTATTACGAAAGTATTAGAAATTGTATATGCTCTACTTCTTCAATTCTGTTATTGTCTAAAGTTATATTATGGAGAGACGTTCGAGACTCTCGAGACCCCTTTCAGAGTTTTTCGATTTTGTGTTCATCACTTGTGGCGTCGAGTCACAGATCAATTATTAAATTCTTCCCTCTGCACGTGTGAGCGGGCACGCCCTTTATGTCCGGAGGTTTATTTAGTTTGATTTAAAATTGTTTTTATGCTTGAGTTTGTCTGATTATGCTGGCATAACGGAGTGTGCTAGCTTACAAGTAGCGAATTATTTCGTTTTAGGTTTTTCCGTGTTACCTTTGTTGAATTGTTTTCTTTGTAAGAATACTTTGCATACTCATGTGTTGCTGGGGAGTCTGTTGCGCCACTTCTTCCCAGCTAAAACACTAGGAAGTGGTGACAGGCGGGCGTTTTGGGGGACTGTCTTTATGTAGAACTTTGACGTTAAAAAAGTGCTGGCACTCAGCCTAATTTGAATAAATGATTTGACCTTAGATTTTCGGATTTGGCCATCCGCGCACACTTTAAAAATTCACATGTAGGTATACTAAATCCATACTTAATATTATAAATGCAAAAGTGTGTCTGTCTGTTTGTCTGTCTGTTACCCCTTCACGCTTATAGGTACCGCTAAACAGATTTAGATGAAATTTGGTTCATAGATAGATTAGACCTTGGAGCAGGACATAGGCTACCTTTTGTCGCATGAAAAAGGATTTAAGGTTTTGAAATATGGGATAAAAGTTTGTATGGGAGTCCGCCATTATTAAAGCTAAAAACATGAACCCTTGTATTTAGGCACTTGATAAAAAATAAATAAACATAAGATCAAGCGTTTTTGAAGAATCAGTAGGTATCTTAAAAATAAATAAAAATGGCTGCCCAAAGTAACTATTCCACACGGACGAAGTCGCGGGCAAAAACAAATGTTGAATGAAGCCTTGGTCCATTTGGTTTTGTCCTTAGCATGTATCAGAAACGAAACGTTAAAAGTAAGTATCTATATACTAATTCCATGCGTGAATAACACTGTATATTCTATGAAAAACATGGCACTGTAAATAACATTTGGCGTTGACAGAGTCATTCATAGATTAGTCATATTGTGTTGGACGTCGCGGCATAACCCAATCGGCATTCGTTTTTATTAAACAATCATGATTGGGTTGGTACTTCTTTATTTTAATAATTAATCAACTAAAAAAAAGGTTTTCGATTTCGCGCACAAACATAAATCTTCCGTTTGGTCCGGTGAAGTTTAAGACAACTTGTCATTGTGCACGTCTTGGTACACGTACCTCGTCTTTTACATAAAAATCTTCTACGTGTTTAGCACCAGTTAGCAAAATCTTATTTGCATCAGTCGCTTAACAGTAAGGTACTAAACAGTTCAGGAATGATTGATATAGCTAACTTCTTATCATCAACGTGGGATGTTCTTACCATGGGCGCCGGCAGAACTACTTACATATTTTCAGAGGTGGTTTCTTTAGGAAATCGCCTCATACAGAGATAGAATTGACATAATCACGAGAACTAGAGAAGAAGGATGCAAGAGCGAGCTCGAAAAAAGGCGAGGTGTTTTTTTTCTACTAGGACCTTGTCTTAGTCTAGGTTCTAGGGATAACATTCAAGAGAGTTAAGAGAGTTTGCACAGCACCTTCCTCCCGGCAACTATGGCTCTAACATAACAGCCTGTTTCTGTTCTGCGGAAGCCGCAGAGGGTGATGGCCGTCAGAGTCATCAGGGGTTATCGCACGATCTCCTACGAGGCTGCTTGCGCACTGGCCGGATCTCCGCCGTGGGACCTGGAGGCGAAAGTGCTCGCGTCACTGCACCGGTGGCGCGAGGACGAGCGGGCGCGCGGCGAGCGACTGATGCAGCGACACTTGGAGCTGCGCGAGGTCCTGGTGGCGGAATGGCGGGACAGGCTTTCGAGCCCTTCCGCCGGCCTCATCACCATCGAGGCCATCCAGCCAGTGCTCGACCTGTGGCTCGGGAGAAGGCACGGCTCCCTGTCGTTTCGTGCGACGCAGGTCCTCTCGGGGCATGGCTGCTTCGGGAGGTTCTTGTGTCGCATAGGCAGGGAGCCGGACGCTCGATGCCACCACTGCGTCGACTGTCNGACGCTCGATGTCACCACTGCGTCGACTGTCGGTAGGACACGGCACGGCATACGCTAGCAGAGTGTGCCGCTTGAGAGGAGCCGCGCCGTGCCCTCATTTCTGTGGTAGGCAGATACCTCTCGCTGCCAGCCGTAGTTCATGCTATGGACGGCGGTGAGGAGTCCTGGGACGCGGGTGGTCTTCTTCTGCGAGAGAGTTATCGCGGAGAAGGAGGCTGCGGAAAGGGAGAGGGAGATTTCAGCCGCTTTCCCGGCCCGCAGCAGGCGCAACGGGCGTCGGAGGACCTGAGGCGCTGCCCTCTTCCAGCCCCCCTAACTGGGTCCAGGAGCGGCGGACTTGGGGATGTCCGTCGCCCCCCATTCATCCAGACACGAGGTGGCGGCGCGTGGTGTTTCCGTGCGCCCCTCCTAGACGTAGCGGGGGGAGTCAAACACCTCACTCCCTCCGCCGACGCGAGGTGGCCCGCAGAGGCGGGCCGGCACCAGCCGGGGATTACGGAAGTCGCATACGTTCCCGCGAGCCCCGGCGTAGGTGGAAGATGGAACACCGGGGTGGTTTTAGTCAGTAAGAGTCTGACAGACCCCTCCGACATCAAAAAAAAAAAGGTACCTACCAAAGCTATGTTAAAATTCGGATGGGAAAAACTGAATAACCAAAGATAAAGGTAGTCGCGTGCGCAATAGTGGTTTCGATCCCGGTCACTTTTTCTAATCCCGGTATTTCTAGTTAGTCTACTGATAATCCCAGTACTTATTCCGGGATTGTGGACGGGTAATAAAAAGTTAGAGTTATATAAAATCAGTTATTTAACTATATTTTATTTACTTACAAAATATTTAAACGTTCATAAAATAATCATGACGTTAAATTTCCCGAGGCTCGGAGGAGTCTCGGTACTATGTGATGGAGCACCCATCTACGGATCGACATAGACTTAGGCAAACGATGCTCAAATCGAAGATTGATCTGGGCGGCTTATTCAATTACGAGCTACTCTTAGTAAGTACCTAAATAGGTACTACTATGAGTAGGTAGCTATGTTTGCTTTACTTTATTAATTGTATTTAGAATTAATAAAGTAAAGCAAATCGGCCGATTTTAGAAGAAGGTACATTCTTCCTGGATTTATTTATTAGCTTTGAGAGCCGGTGTGCTGTGAATAGAGGAGGACGTAGGAGAAAGGTTGGAGCTTCTGCCCCCTTTTGCGATCGCCACTGCACCAGTTTGGCACTCCTCCATTTTTGCTCCGCCTCCGTCGAAAAGAGTAGGTAGGTACTTGATATATGAGATAGATGATACTTGAATTCAAAATTCGAGGTAATTTTAATCCATCGCCACCAATTCTTTTTACTTTCACTTTAGTGTCGTGTGAGTATTTTAAGTTAAGTACTTATGTGAAATGGAATTTGAACCTTAATAGAAAGGTATTCGTGTATGACAAAGAGTTAGTTGTGCCAATATTATATTTATCTAGAATTCTGAATTCAAAATGAACGCGGGCTCCGGCTCCTTGTCTATGCTGCACAGGAAATCACCTCGAAATAGCCATGCCTACCCCCGAAGAGACCCTGTGTCAATAACCGGAAGTTAAGAAAGCCGTCGTCGTTCGCATTCTTAGATATAATATACTTTTCTTTTTATTTGTTTGTCCCTTACATCGCACGGGTGCAATATTTAGCATCCCAGCCATATTAAATCCCAATAAATGATTAGCATCAAAAATCATGTTTTCAACACACTTACTCGAAAACTGGCTCCTACCTTTTCTCTTTTACGGTAATGAAGAGTTTTTCGCACTAGTCGAATTGTATAACTCAGGTAGTCAGTCTACCTACACAAAAATCGAACTCGGCGCACGATAAATAATCCGCGAGCCATATCTCACAACAACTTTTTACTTAATATTATGTTTATTTTTTCCAGTAAGTGTGTTGAAAAACGTCGTTTGATACGCCCGAGCATTTGTAATTATTGTAGTCTCTAAGGTTCACAACGGCCTGTCCTTCGGCTCGCGGCGGGCCCCTTGGTAGCAATGAGAAAATCTCACTTGCATTGAAATGTACAGCTACTACATATTTTAATGCTAATCATTTATGGAGAATATTAATAAGTGCTAAGCCTCCTTCTACATAGGTTCATTATTTATTCTCAATGAGTGCAGAGTTAGAAAATACCTGCCTAAGCATATGCTTGGCGTTTTATCGAAGCTGAATACGTTGAAGACAGGCAAAATGAATGCTCACAAAGTTATCAAGACAATCGTCACATCGCCCTGTATTTACAAACCTGTTGGACCTTACAGGTTTGTTAGCTTTACATAAGTTGGTAATTTTATTTTATGTGAACATAGGTTTCTAACAAGGTATACCAAGGTGTACCCTACAGGTTTACACTCAGGGCCGTCTTATGCCTTTTGGAGGCCCTGGGCACAGGATAACCCTATGACTTGAAAAAAAATCTACTACTACATTTATTCGACTGTTCATAAAATCACATTAAATTAAAATATAATTATAATATTATCCGGAACAGAAACTCTTTTAGCATTTACAAGTTGCTTAAAAATCTAAAGAGTGAATTAAAGCTATTTTTCGAATTATATTTTTTAACTAATATTTTATTAGTCGTCGGTAGGTTATCTGGTAGAAACTAGGGGGCCCCATCGACCATGGGGCCCTGGGCACTTGCCCTGAGTGCCCAGTGGATAAGAGGGGCCTGTTTACACAAATGTAGGGTGATTAGTGGTAGTTTGTCAGACTTACCATGTCCTTAAGCCCTTTATAGCTTAGGCTAAAAAGTACTTGTAGGCACCTATTGTTTGTTTTCCATATTGTTTAGATTGGATTGCTGTTTCGTTTAGGAGCTCAAGAGGAGGAAGTACAAACTCAACGATTCTCAAAAATCATGTTCTTACAAGAACTTGGACTAAATTACAGGGAAAACATTTTCATTTAAGTAATCAACTAACAATATTATATTCATTTGATAGCTGATTAAATGTACATGCAGGCATAAGAGGAATGCAAAAAAAATCAGTGGGCATTGGAAATGTTTGTGAGTGTGGTTTGGATTGGATCTCATCCCTACTTATATTTTTTTATGTAGTCACGAATTTACCAAATCGCCCCAGTGCCAGAAGTCAGACAACGCCCTAGTTGTCTCCAGAACGAACTTAGAGATTTACAACTATTCCGTCGGTTTCAGCCAAGCAATATTAACAGACAAAACATTATACGTATCTGGCGTGTTGGGCATGGACCCTCAGGCACAGTTGGTATGCGGCGGCGCCGAGGCACAGGCGCGGCAGGCTCTCGACAACCTGAGGCACGTGCTGGAGGCTGGCGGAGCGTCTCTCGAGTCGGTCGTGAAGACTACCATCCTGCTAGCTCGAATGGACGACTTCCAAGCAGTAAACCAGGTTTATGCAGAGTGTAAGTCCCCACCTACTTATTTGTTATTTTTTTTAAACTTTATATTATTCGACAACATAGCTACAAATGATCGGCTATTTGTTTCGCCGATAGTTATAGGTTCCTATTTATTCGAATAGAAAAATATTGAAACGCTAAAATTAAGAGGAAAAATGTGGTCGGAGAGATCTGACTGTAAAGCTTAAAGGTTCTTACACAGGCGAAATGGCAAAACTATAAGGGGTCCTTGTTTTACTACATAATCCTTTAAATGAAAGGGATATGAGACTGTATTGTGTTTATTTTTGTATATAGATGCCCCTAGATTTTAAGTCCATATCTCCGCGATCTATCTATGTAGGTATGGTCATACGTACCTATACAGAGTATGTTCTTAACTATTTGGAAAATAATAAATAATGAAACAGGTAGGATGAAACAGCGTGAAAATAAATTAGCTAGCAAATACCATCCCACACAGATAAAATACGATTAATAATACAGGTATCACCAAACTAAAAGTCCTGTTTGAGTATTTAGTGACCGAACGACCCACGATTGTAGAAAATGCTGTAACTTTTGCCACTAATGCAATGAAATGTACATTAACATCGGGAGACGAGGAAGAAGGAAGGTAAAAATAACGGTGCCGGGTGAATTAGCTCATGATGCTGGATAGACGGATTTATACAAGAATTGTCGCAACGATTCAGGAACCATGAAAAACCATCCACAATATTTTGCAAATTATTGAAACATAGTTTATGCACGACAAAACTTTAGATGACGCTCTGGCTGTAGCAGTGGACAATCTGATACAAATTTACGATGACTTTAATAAGGAGCAGGTTTTCCAAGAAATGAAAAGATTCTGCAGGCATATATGTCTAAGTTACTGCCAAATAGACAGCCCAAGAAATCCTTCAATCATCAATATAATATTGTAAAACTCTTCCGTTACTGGTGACTGACAGACAATCGCACAACCGAAACTACTGGTCGCAGAAGCTGTAATTTGGCATGTAGGTTCCTTGGGGAGTGAAGGGAGCACTAAGAGATTATTTCCCAAAATTCCTACGGGAACGGGAAAAATGGGATATGCGTATGCGAGGCTAGTTTATAATAAATTGTGACTTTAGTGAATCATTACACTGTACATCGCTTATATGTACTTCAATAATTCTTCTTAACCATTTGTTTCGCAGTTCCATCATGCGAGAGGTGTTTTACAAAATTAATTAAAAAAGGATGTCTTACCTAAACCTATGTCCGTGCTTTTAATTTAATCAAAAATTTCAAAGAAATTGATTTCACTGAAGGAGTTCAGGCACGAAAACACATATTAATATGCTTTAATAGACACGTAGTCTTAATAAAAATAAAAACTAACAATTATTTTATTTTTACTATGGTGTTTTTCTGCCGATCGTTTTTATAAGTCGAATTTAAATTTCACATGCAAGTGTATTAGAGTGTTGTAAGCAAAATAAAAGAGAACTATTCAGTTCAACGATTCGATAGGCGATACAAATTTCAAGTTAGGCGAGCTGCACACCACCAAGATTTTAAGGAAATGAACATAAATACTTATCGTACAAAATGGGAATTGAACAAAAAGCTTGTAAAATTACATCAACTTTTTACATAAGGGGCTGGATTCAGCTTTGACGCTCCGGGCGTTCAGCTTAGTCCGCCACTGTCTTTGGCATATTTGGAATATCTGTAATAGTTTGTAGTTCTGTCATTGAAACTACTGTCTATGGACCAAGACCAGTGAGTATTTCACATGAAACAATCATCAAATCGGGTGAGGTCCCTCCCCGACCTTTGATTACTTACCGAGCCTGCCCGCGTCGCTGAGCCAGTAGTTTTAAATCCCCCAAATAATAATTATATGACCCAGCCTGTCCCTTGCTGTCCTCCCGAAATGACACCGCTAAGCCGAGGTCCGTATGCCGCAGGGGATGCCCTAGCGAGCGGTCATTTATGATAATTAGCTAGTTTGTAAGCCCTGCCTGGGGGCCTTAAATTCATTTGAGGCCACCACAGGATAGTCCGGTTAAGCAGTAACCAGCCTTAGTGTGCTGAACTGCGAGTGGTCCCCGTCAAAAAAAAAAAAAGAAACCAATCGGGTGATTGGCAATGACCCAACAATTATAGTCATTAAAAATTCCATCTTTCATGATTAACAGTACCTACTGTTTCACCAAAGGGCGTTGTACAACTGACGCCGGTGTCACCCTAATAAAGAACATCTTTAAAGCCTGGGAAGGGTCGCAAGACGCCACTGGACGCCACATTCTGCGACCTCTCTAAGGCGTTCGACTGCGTTAACCATGAGACACTTTTGTTGACACTTGAGTACAATGGGATTAGGAATAGAGCCCTTGATTTACTTGGTTCATACTTGTTGGACAGACAGGTTTAAATTGGTGGTACACGATGTAATGGAAATGACAATGGGCGTTCCTCAAAGTTCTATATTTGGTATATTCTTCATGTTCCAAAATATTGACTTGGTTGGGTCGAGGACGTTTTCGTGCAGAGGAAATGTAAGGTTGTTTTCCCCATTGTGAGGGGCTCCATACTGTGAGCTTTTGAACTTCCTTTTCAATAGTTGCATGCATTGAATCTACTGGCATGTACGTATGTCCGGGAAGCAAAAAAAGAACTTGTATAACTCGTCTCTAAACTTAAGGCCAACTAGCGTCAGCGGGGGGGGGCAGAGTGTTTGACTCCCCCGCTACATCAAAGCACCGGCCGGATGGCCTCGATGGTGATGAGGCCGGCGGAAGGGCTCGAAAGCCTGTCCCGCCATTCCGCCACCAGGACCTCGCGCAGCTGCGACCGACGCAGCTCCAAGTGTCGCTGCATCAGTCGCACGCCGCGCGCCCGCGCGTCCTCGCGCCACCGGTGCAGTGAAGCGAGCACTTTCGCCTCCAGGTCCCACGGCGGAGATCCGGCCAGTGCGCAAGCCGCCTCGTAGGAGATCGTGCGATATCCCCTGATGACTCTGACGGCCATCACCCTCTGCGGCCTCCGCAGAACAGTGATGGTGCTGGCCGTCAGGTCAGCCGCCCAGATCGGGGCCCCATAAAGGGCCATCGATCGCACGATCCCCACGTACAACCGCCTACAGGCGGTGCTCGGGTCCCCCAGATTGGGAAGCAGCGTTGACAGCGCCCCCGCCGCGCCCAACAACTTGGGCGCCAGCCGCCGGAAGTGGGGGCCGAAATCCCACCGGCTGTCGAGCACCAATCCCAAATACTTCATGGTGGACTCGACAGCAATACGGCCCCCCTCCGACCACGATGTGTGATCCCGGCGGCGGCACTCGCCGGGAGCCATGAAAAGTTATGGCCTCCGACTTGTTGAGGGCCACCTCCAGGCCGAGGCGCCGTATGCGGCTCACCACCTGTGAGACCGCAGCCGTCGCCAGCAACGCTGGGCAGTGACCAGCGTGTCGTCAGCGTAACACACCAGCTGTTCTCCCGGCCGGAGCTCGCCCCTCAGCACCCAGTCGTACCAGGCAGGTGTTTCCTAGCCTAGCTGACTAACCTGAGCAAAATCAGAGATCAAAGTCTTTTTCAACGTCCATACAATCCGTAGGTACGGGATAAATCATATGAGGACCATGCAGGTTATCTTGGTCCCTGAGGTGGTCTTTTGAGGAAATACCACGTAGATTGCAGTGGACCTATCCAGACAGTGCAAGCATTTGACAGTTATCGTATAGCTCAAACTTAGAACTTTAAGGAGCTCAACGAATGCTGAAGTTGCATGATAGAACAACAGGTGATGCTTCGTGACCGAAGATCTTATTCCTTCTTTAGGTGTGCGTTGTCCCTCCTATGCTCTTGACCAGCTCCGTGATTTATGGCTTTTTTATTTTCGAATAAGGTGTGGGATTGAATTCTAGAGATTTTTTTTTCTTTACTCAATAATACTTTCTCGCCAATTTATTTGCCTATTTTTTTCTGACTTGCCTAATCTTTTCTCTGATCTTTTTACTTGATAAAGTGAAACACATTGAACAAATAAATTGGCCAATTCATAACATAACATCAAGCCGCCTCCGAAGGGGTTCGTAGATCTGTAGGTATAGAAGTAGTACACCCTTACTTCACCAGTTATGTTCAATTTCCGTGTTTGGGGTTATCTATTCGTGTACCTATTAACTTTTGTGTTTATGAACCGACCTTGATGATTCTTTTTGCGTTGGGGTTAGTTATAGACGCGAACTTCGAAGATACACCAATGACCTCAAATTAAATCAATAAAGTACCTTTAGGAAATGTAAAGTGAGATATGGTTAGATTTTTTGTCAATCCCAAAGCAAAGTAGATGGACTAGGCTTGATCTGCGAAGGTTAGGTACCTTCGCAGTTGAAGTCCAGTCCAGGCCACAACGGATCTTCTTAACGGCAAATACGTACGTAGACTGCATCATCATTTTGAGTACAATTTAGTTGGGGGCCATCCATAAATTACGTCACACGTTAAGGGGGAGGAGGGTCGACGAAGTGTGACATTGTGTGACAAGGTGGTGGGAGGGGTCCTAAATTTCGTGACGTCACATTTCAAAATCTATTATAAGTAATCTAAATGTTAAAACACGAACTTTAAACTATTACTTTATAAAAACCTCAAAAACATATACAACTATATCTGTGTAAATATAAGATACCAATTGTTATGTCAACCACTCTGCCGCCAAACGCATTGCGCGATTTCTTTTTTTCTATTTCATTTCATCACTGACTTTCGCGGATGAAACAATGTCGTTCTTAGTTCTGCTATTTTGTGATTTTTAACTTACGAAACAAGTTTAAAATGAACAAAAAAAGTGATTTAGGTAATCTTTACCGTAAACTATATGAAACATACAATGCAGCTTATAATGCTGATAAAAAAAAAAAAAAACAAAATGTACAAGAAAAGTTTAAAAAGTAGTGACAATGTTGAAGGTAAAGTGGAATCTAAAATCAAAGAATTGCAAATCAAAATGACGAGAAAGAAAGCGACACTTATGATTTTTTTTCCAAAATTCCGTCGTCGTCAACATCACAAATACAATACTGGAGTCCGAAGGCGTAAAAGTAAGTTTGAATTTTGTAATAACAACCAAACTAAACTGACTAGGTATTGCTGATGTATGAAACTATTACTGATTAGATTACATTCGATTATTGTTTAAATTCCACACAATATAATTATTATTCATTTAAACGGCGCGGGCACACCGGCGCTCTCGCTCTTATTATTACCGCTGAGCGCTCAGTGGCGCGAGAACGAACGAACGCTCGCCCATTCCACTTTGAACCTTATTTTCAACAACATAGACATAATTTATTTTAACGATGTTTCTTTTATTTACACTATAGACAAATTTTGCCGTGTGGTATCCGGCAAGTAAAAAGAATAGGCCACCCCACCTCTTCCCGTGGGTGTCGTAGGAGGCGACTAAGGGATAATAATAGCCAGTTGTCGCTCCGGTAACCGATACATGGCGGTATATCCATGAACCATGCTGGAATGCTTCCAAATGCCGAACCTTGTAGCGGGCAGCAGAACTATAAGAGAAAGTATTCTAGGAACTTCGGTCACCAACCCACCTGCCAAGCGTGGTGACTATGGCAAATCCCCTCAAATGAGTAGCAACCCAGATTTACGGCCCCTAGTTACCGGCAGCTGCACTATTTCTGGCCATGGTACCGGCTACGGTAACGTTGCGGTGGGGGGTGCTAAGAATCCCCGGGCTACGGCAGGGTACCAACACCGTAAAATTTACCTGGCTACGTTTAATGGACGCTCTCTGCGGCTGAACGAGCACCTCGCTGAATTGGAAGTAGAGTTAAGTCGTATTAACTGGCACATCGTGGGACTATCGGAGATCCGAAGACAGGGAGAGGAGACGATAACCCTCGATAGTGGCCACTTGCTCTATTTTCGAGAAGGACACCAAGCATCCCAAGGTGGCGTCGGGTTTATGGTCCACAAGTCACTCAGGAGCAGTGTTGTGGAATGCGGCAGTGTGTCGGCAAGGGTGGCCTACCTTATACTTAAGATATCAGAAAGGTACTCCTTAAAGATCATACAGGTGTATGCCCCAACGTCCGCACACCCTGACGACGAAGTCGAGGCCATGTACGAAGACATAGTGAAAGCTATGTCTCGTACCAAAACATTCTACACTGTTGTTATGGGTGACTTCAACGCTAAAGTGGCAGTACAAGAGAGTGGCGAGTCGAGAGTAGGGCCATTCGGCTATGGGCAAAGAAATCACAGAGGGCGAATGCTGGCAAACTTCCTCGAGGCTCGGGGGCTTTATCTGATGAACTCTTTTTTCCAGAAGAAGCCTCAAAGGAGTTGGACCTGATGAAGCCCCGATAACGTGACAAAGAACGAGATCGACTTCGTTATGTCCGATAAGCGCCATATATTCAGAGACGTATCTGTAATCAACAGGGTAAATACCGGAAGTGATCACCGACTGGTTAGAGGCACTCTGAATATTAAAGTCAAGATCGAAAGAGCGCGCTTAACGAGGTCGACTGTCAGACCAACGCTGCCTGAGGTCGAAGCTTTTTGCGAAAACTTCCAGTTGGAACTACAGAACCGATTTGCCGTGTTGGAAACCACTGAGGACATTAACGATGCCGCCGAGGGCCTGGTACGTGTCATTCGCCAGGTGGGCTCTAAACACTTTCGACCAATGAGTAATGGACGCAAATCGGTACTTACCAGCGAGACTCTGGGATTGATGAGTAAACGACGAGAACTCCTGATGCCACACCGTTTGAGCGTCAGGTACTTAACAGGGAGGTCAAGAAGCTGATTAGACGCGACACTCGGAGCGCAAATACCCGATTCATTGAGCAAGCCATAGGGCAGAACAAAGGCTCGAAGGTATTTGCCAAGCCCAATACCTCCCGTTGTCACCTGACGAAACTCAGAACGTCACAGGGCACCACCGTCACCTCGAAGCCAGAGATACTCGCTGAAGTCGAAAAGTTTTACGGAGACTTATATGCTCAGAAAACCCACCTGCAGCCCACGGCGCGGATGATCCACGGACCAGGCTTTCACGCCATCTCACAGACGAGCTTCCCGACATTGACATAGGTGAGATTAGAATAGCTCTCGGACAACTTCATAACAATAAAACTCCGGGGGATGACGGAATAACCACAGAGCTGCTGTTCTGTCTTGCACAGAGGTCCTGTCTTGACAGAGCTTGTAAAGCTCTTCAATTCCGTCATGCACACTGGCATAACACCGGAGGCATGGCGCAGGAGCGTGGTGGTATTATTTTTCAAAAAGGGTGATAACACGCTCCTTAAGAACTACCGCCCCATTTCACTCCTGAAGTCCTGAGCCATGTCTACAAGCTGTTTTCGAGGGTTATCTCGAATCGTCTTGCCCAAAAGTTTGATGACTTCCAGCCAGCAGAGCAAGCCGGGTTTCGAAAAGGCTACAGCACCGTGGACCATATACACACCCTTAGGCAAATAATCCAAAAGACCGAGGAATATAATCAGCCTCTGTGCCTAGCGTATGTGGACTACGAGAAAGCCTTCGACACCGTTGAGACCTGGGCTGTCCTGGAGGCCATGCAGAGATGTCTCATCGACTGCCGCTATGTCGAGGTGATGAGATGTCTGTATAAGGCCGCAACAATGACCGTCCAAGTACACAGACAGGTACAGACAGGGAGATGTCATCTCTCCGAAACTTTTTACGAACGCGTTGGAGGACGTTTTCAAGACGCTTAATTGGAAAGGACGGGGCATAAATATCAACGGTCAGTACATCTCGCACCTCCGATTTGCGATTGCGATTTGCTCCGATCATGGCAGAATCTCTGCAGGAGCTGGAAGGGATGCTGAACAGCCTGAGCGATTCTTCAAGGCGGGTGGGTCTCGGGATGAATCTGGACAAAACCAAAGTTATGTACAATGGTCATGTCCCCCCCCAGACTTGTAATCGTAAATGGCGCTACCCTCGAGGTTGTGCAAGAATACATATATCTAGGCCAAATTATACAACTGGGGCGGCACAACTTTGAGAAGGAAGCGACCAGAAGAATACGCTTGGGCTGGGCGGCCTTCGGGAAGCTACGTGGTATCTTTGAATCGTCGATCCCACAATCCCTTAAGACCAGGGTCTTTAACCAGTGCGTCCTTCTCGTAATGACTTATGGAGCCGAAACGTGGACACTCACCATAGGCCTGGTCCACAAATTCAAGGTTGCTCAGCGTGCAATGGAGAGAGCAATGCTCGGGATTTCTCTGGTGGATAGAATTCGCAACGAAGTCATTCGCCAGAGAACTAAAGTCACCGACATTGCGCGTAGAATGAGCATGCTGAAGTGGAAGTGGGCCGGCCATGTCTGTAGACGGACAGACGGTCGATGGAGCAGACATGTGGTAGAGTGGAGACCGCGTATGGGCAAACGTAGTGTGGGACGCCCTGCGGCACGATGGATCGATGATTTGAAGAAGGTGGCTGGCAGCGGATGGATGCGGACCGCTCAGGACCGGGATGGTTGGCGATCTTTGGGGGAGGCTTACGTTCAGCAGTGGACGGCAATTGGCTGATA
>NDFZ01004163.1:27152-57417 GCA_002192655.3 Mamestra configurata
TGACTTACGGAGCCGAAACGTGGACACTCACCATAGGCCTGGTCCACAAATTCAAGGTTGCTCAGCGTGCAATGGAGAGAGCAATGCTCGGGATTTCTCTGGTGGATAGAATTCGCAACGAAGTCATTCGCCAGAGAACTAAAGTCACCGACATTGCGCGTAGAATGAGCATGCTGAAGTGGAAGTGGGCCGGCCATGTCTGTAGACGGACAGACGGTCGATGGAGCAGACATGTGGTAGAGTGGAGACCGCGTATGGGCAAACGTAGTGTGGGACGCCCTGCGGCACGATGGATCGATGATTTGAAGAAGGTGGTTGGCAGCGGATGTATGCGGACCGCTCAAAACCGGGATGGTTGGCGATCTTTGGGGGTGGCTTACGTTCAGCAGTGGACGGCAATTGGCTGATATGATGATACTTTGTAGTGTTTTATTTGGAAGTCAGTTGTATTTTTTGTAAAAATAGTTTTTTATATAACTTACTGCAGCTGTTTGTTTAACTTTTCTTTTTTTATGATTCGGTAATTCAGTGTTATTGAAACTTATCCTTTTTTGCATATTTGAAACATTGTATGACATTGACATCTTCATTTTAGCATACCTAACTCTGAAACATCTTTTGTTCCCAAAAACTATGATTATTGTGAACTTAATTTGATTCTTCAACTTCTTATCGGCAAACATACCAATCCGCTTATCTTTTGTTGAATATAAATTATGTTTATGAAGAATGAACTGCTGACCCCGTTCGCATAGTAGGCGCACAGTAAATTTATTCACGATGAATGCGCAGCCAGAAAACATTGAACCTCCAAACAAGACAGACGCTCCACCGAAGACAGACGCTCCACCGAAGGCGGACGGTCCACCGAAGGCAGACGGTCTACCTAGTACAGACAGTCCACCAAAGAAAGACGCTCCACTCAAGACAGACGCTCCGCCCAAGACAGACGTTCCACTAAAGACAGCAGCCGCACGCAAGATGAGTACGCAAAAGGCAGACGATGCATCCAAAACAAACGCTCACAAAGTTACCAAGACGATCGTTACATCCCCAGATATCTATAAGCCTGTTGGACCTTACAGGTTTGTTATTTCTATTAAATTATGTAGTAGGTACTTACCTATCTATGAAGGTGCACTCAAACAGATATCTTGCTGAACTACAAATAAGTACATTTTACAGCGGGAACGGACACTTGGACGGTAACTGCACTATCTATAATATCTGTGCCAGTGCACATAGGATAGGATTTCGTCGCATGTGCTTGGTTGTGACTGTGAGGAGCAGGGTTGCACAACATGCAATAATTAATTGAAATAACTGAAAACAGTGCACTCATCATTATGAACAACTTACGCTTTCAGCCAGGCTATATTAGCGGATAAAACTCTTTACGTGTCTGGAGTACTGGGCATGAACCCTCAGGCACAGTTAGTACCTGGAGGCGCCGAAGCCCAGACGCGGCAGGCTCTCGACAACCTGCGAAACGTGTTGGAGGCCGGTGGGGCTTCTCTCGAGGCCGTCGTGAAGACTACTATCCTGCTAGCTCGCATGGAAGACTTCCAGGCAGTTAACCAGGTTTATGCAGAGTGTAAGTACAAATCCAGAATTTCCACGAAGAATAACATGTTGTCGAATAATATCAAGTCGGTTATCAGCGAAATCAAAATATTCCGAGGCCAATAGACTTCAAACAACGAGTGTTGTTTCACAATTGAACACTTAATTAGAACTAAGCATTAATTGTTGCGTGTTTACTTTCATTGCTAAGTAAATGTATACAACGTCACTTCGAACTGGCGATGGCGTCAGAAGTTTTTTTCAGATTATTCAGTAAAAAACTGTTATTATTATTACAATTGACTGAATAAACGTAATTTATCATTCGCAAGGCTATCTTTGGCTCGCTTAAAAGGTATCGTTCACACGGTGTACACCGCCTTCGTAATTTTTTTATGGACGTAGCCGCCAACCGTGCGATAACAGGGAACGGGCCGCAGTTCAATCTTTCAATAGTGTTGGTTAGCAGTGGGCAGGCAAGAAGATGAGACTACGGCTCAATTTGTGTGACATTTCAGTCCCTCTGGTTTGACCACTTTGAACGTGCGGAGCAACGCTATGGCAATGAAGAACCGTGTCCAGCCGGTATATTCTGTCAACGTCACAACGTGTTTTTGGTGGAGTGAGCGTGAAGTGATCTGTCATTTCATCTTGTTTGTATAGATGTCACTTCACCTAAGCCTACACGATGAGATGTTCACAGAGTTGCACTGCTGTTCATGGACGATCTTTCAAACATATTGTACCAAGTTACGGTATTATGTGTGCAGTGTGGGTAATCTTTCTGCAGTAGGTATAGTAAAACATTATCTCACATCGATATATATGTGTCCCTGGAAAATTGCAGACTCCGTAAGGTTGTAATAAATATTTATAAGATCATAATTTCTCGATATGTTATGGAAAATTCATTTTGAATACAATCAATAGGTTCCATCCTAATTTTCAATACATCCGTGTCATAATGAGAAAAAATAGTTTACAATTTCATGCGATATTTTACAATCTTCGGCTTTTGCATTTTTCTAGGTACTACTGCAGTCATTTCACATCTAAAAGTCGTATCATTATCACATCTCACGAAATGTCTCTGTTGCTACAAGGATTAGTTTTAAGTACTAGGTAACTATTAAGAGTGCTGATTCTGTCTGGACGTGGAGTAGATATATTGATAGTTTAAGGGTGTTTTTTTTATGTTACAGACTTCCCAAAAGATTTCCCGGCGCGCGCTACCTATCAGGTGGGTAAGCTTCCTCTGGACGCGGCGGTGGAGATCGAAGCCATCGCACTCAGTGGAGACCTAGTCGTCGCCGAGGCGGGCCCCTGCCCTTGTGCAAAGATTTAGTGCAACAAAAGTTCATCCGTCGTTTTAGTACCTATGCCGTGTATGTTTGCTTCGTAACATAATTTTATTCAATTTGTTTGTTTGTCTCTATTTATTCTTTTTTTTTGGATGAAAATATTAAGTTTATCAACTATATACCTACTTATTGTTTAAATACCTAGATAATTTACTGACCTACCGCTATTATTGTGAAAGAAATGTTTGTTTTTAATACTTAAATAAATCTTTTTTATTTTCTTAAGAGTTTTTTCTTCGTTAAATTGTTTGAAGGCTACAAGGGTCAATGATAAGGTCGAGCTCGACCAGCTAAAGTTGCAGTTATTACAAACTATACGCTTTGCCTATCGTGAATCGAAAGAATAATTTGTAGTTTCATGTTCGGAACATGCAGATCGAGCAGACTGGAATTAAAATGACAACACCATCTCCTGCCTATCTATTGTTGGGTGTTGTTGTTGTGTCGACTTCCACTATCAGATTACCCGGATGAAGCTAAATTACTGTACCTATATTACAAGCTAGGTACCTACTTAGGCGCCATCGCAGTCGCAAACAAAACAGTAGGGACCAACGGATTAATGTGCTTTCCGAGGCACGGTGGGGTATCGTCGTACGCACGTGGATAGTCCCTCATCTACGGATCGGTCTCAGCAAGCTTTGCTTATCCCTGAAGGTGTGCGGCTGTTGTTTTTTAGCCACGCACGACCACGAAATACTTAGGTTTTTCACGTGCTTTTATAAATCAAACAAAATTGCATATTTTAAATTATCCCTTACTTTAGGTAGGTACCTTTTTGGGGTTCCGTAGTCAACAAGGAACCCTTATAGTTTCGCCATGTCCGTCTGCCAGTCTGTCCGCGGTTTAGCTCAGAGACGCTTAGCACTAGGAAGTTGGAATTTGGTATGGGTATACATACATATTAATCACGCCGACAAAGTGGTAAAATAGAATCTTGAAAAAACAATTTTTTTAGGGCAAAAATTATCGACTCTTTACGTGTAGGGGGGTAATTTTTTATCATCTATCGAATGGTGTGGAGTCGTTGGATAGGTCGCTTAAAAATATTGAGGGTGTGGGAAAACCATTTTCCATCTAAGGATCCGTTTGCGAAATGATAATATTTGTTAGAGTCATCTCAGCCAGTCTCTCTGCCAGCTAAACAGTTGTTTTAGGAGCCTTGAAAAATTCATGGCACCGATTTTGAAAAAAAAATTCACCGGTTGAAAGCGAGTAACATAAGCAATATTTAATTCCAGAAGTAATTAGGGATCCCTAATAAAACTTGAATTATGTAACCCAAGGTGTAAAAAATTTATATAAAATGTCTTTCATCGCATGCACTGCGAAAACTATTGATAATACTTACAAATAATTATAATACATAATCAAAGCTCATTATTACCTTGAAAAAAGTCCGCAAGACTAGATATATGTCTAACTATTAAGGTTAAGTCACAGCGCTTCTTGTTAAAATTATTCAATCAAAGCCTAGTTGGAAAGAAAAAGTGATGATTTTGATATCAATATATTAATCCTTTATTATCCATTTAAATAGTTTGATAATTAAGGTTGATTATGTTTATTTTTTATTATTTAATAGGGGTTTGCTCTTGACTCTAGTTTAGGTCATAGATGACAGAGACAAAGTCGACGATGTATCAATGTACCTACATGTAACACTTAAAATTATTCAAATCGGACCTTTCGTTTCAATGTTACGACGGGTAAAAAAATGCTCTAAGTAAGAAAAATCCGATGAAGTTGAAACACGGCATTAATGATTTGGATAAAAAATAAGAATAACAAATAATTGGATTTTTCGAAAATAAACCCCTTAAGGGGCGAAAAGGAGTGATGAAGTTTTTAAGGGATGACATTATTGCTTACTTCAATTTACGTGGGAATTGGTATGAACAAACTTAAAGTGGGATAATTGAAACAGTTCTAACAATTTTTGCAAATTCAACCCCAAACGAGGTGAACGGGATGGAAAGTTTGTGGAGTACCTACCTACTAACTAAATCCGCGCGGACGAAGTCGCAGGCGAAGTGCTAGTGAATTATAAAAGGTAAACTATCACAGCTAACTAGGCTCAAAACGTTAATCAGTAGGTAATAGTCGACCAACTTATAAAATGAAACTGGATAAGTGAAACTTTGTTATCATTTCATAGAAAATGACCTAAAACTACATGCACTTGTAACTTTGTATCCTTACAGTGAAATTCGTACTGAATTTGGTCATTGTTTACGGGACGAGTAACTACGGAACCCTTCACTGCGCGTGGCCCGACACGCACTTGGCCGGTTTTTATACCTTTTAAAAAAGAAGTACCTACCTGCTTCATTTCAAAGGCCGACGACCTTGCATGCTGCTGCCAACCCTGCTTGTACCTTATTACTTTATGGGTACAGTACCTAGGCCGCACGTCAGTGGTAACAAGCACGGCATGAGCAAAAGTTTGCTTTTATTCTTTTGAAACTCAGTACTACGCTAGGCCAGCTCAAGGTCCTATGTTATCAGTCCCAGAGACGCACAACGTGCGGCACCTAGGTGGAGACAACTGCTGGTCAAAGGTTGCGTTGCCTATCAGATAAATTTTTGAGACTTAAAATATTCAGTTCAAAGCCCTTTATTACCCTCTTTTATCAAAAAGTGGGTACTATTTCCACACGCACTTGGCTAGTTTTCTTTTTTTAGTTTTGTTTTCGGGGTTACTCTGAAGTATTTTATAAGAACCTCGTATTATGAGATTAACTACATGCAGAGCTATTTATTCAAATAAATAAGACACTATTTTTAAATCTGTGACCTAGAGTGGGTGGTCATGAAAACGGTAGTTTACAGTACGGCGCTGCTCGTGCAACTTACGTAAAGCTCGCCATGCACGAAACGATTAGTCTGGTAGATAGCAAGTCCTTTCATGTGAAGGTCGTAAACATTACAAGCCTGAGTACCTACACCTAGGAGCCACGGGTTGCCGCCGGACGGATTCGGCCAACTGCTAACCCACATCATTAAGTAACATCCATCCTCTGCAAGCTCTGGAACTCCTGGTATAACGACATCCTTAGTGACCGACAATATGGATGTCACCAAAACTCTTCAACTTCCCCACAACCTTCAAGCAACTAGAGTGAAGCCATCCAGAGGCACGGGGACGCGCTTGCAGTCTTCCTCGTCATCTGGAAGGCTTTTGAAAGGGTGTGGCACGAAAGCCTTATAGGCATGCTTCCTACCTTCGGCTACACAATGGAATGAATGAATGTGATAGGATTATAGACTTCCTGAGAGATCGATCCATTCGAGTGGTTATCGATAGCTTCTCGTTCGGCTACTAATGCTTGATGTTGACATTAATGACTTCAAAAGCCCTGGCACCTTTAGGTGTGCAGACGAAAGCACTGTTTTTGAAAGATATGTATCCGTCACCCAAAAATTGCAGGCTCCGTAAGATTGTAATAAATCTTTATTAGATTGCAATGTCTCGATATATTACGAAAAAAAAAGTTTTGTATACAATAAATCCTATCCAAATTCAATATTTTCCAATATATCCGTGTCTTATTAAGAAAAAATAGTTTACAATTTCACGCGATATTTTACAATCTAACAACGTTTGCCCTTTTTCCAGTGACATATCCAACGTGTGAGCCAGTGGGTCTCAGATCCAGTTTGTCCGAGAGGCTATAGGTGAGCGCTTGAACTTGTCCTTGAGGGCTGTCTCCGAATGGGGCCATGTCAACTTGGTCAGGTTCGAAGTTACGCGAGGAGATGTCTTTGAACGGAACCCGTGGGGACGCCCCTACAAAATGACTGTTAACGCAGTAGAGTCTCCAGCCCCAGCTGGTGGAGGACGTGGTGAACGCTATGTTCCCTTCGCGAGGGGAGCATACTCCCCTCCTATGGCTCCGCCACCTGCGGTGCTCGATCCAGACCACAACGACTATGGCGACGACGACGCTCCGGAGCTAACCGAGGTAGACCTGTGCGTGGCGGAAAACAGGCTGAAGGCCAAAATTACCGCCCAAGGACCCGACGGCTTACTTGGGAAAGCCTGGGTCCTGGCCTCGGAGGCTCTCGGGCCTCGACTAAGGGGGTATCTAAGCGCATGCTTTGACAGGGGCCAGTTCCCACTTCGTTGGAAGATGAAGTAACTGGTCCTCATAAGGAAGCCGGGGCGCCCTGTGGACTCTCCGTCCGCATACCGACCGGCCCATCGTGCTGCTCGACGAGGTAGGCAAGCTTTTGAAAGAGTTATTGCAAACCGCCTCGTCGGGCACCTGATGAGTGTGGGGCCAGATCTGGCGGAGAACCAGTTCAGTTTTCGCACGGGGCGCTCGATGGTGGACCCATCATGCGCGTGAGAGCCCTCACGACGAAGGGATGCGGTATCCCGGGACAGGGTCGACTTGGCGGTGACTCTTGACATCGACCATCGACCAGCCCGACACCTGAACGCATCCCAAAGTGTCATGGCCATCCGGCTGGCCCGGGAATATCACACAGTCTCCGGCGAGGCGGCGAGACTCGTTGCCGCCATGGGATCCGAGAGCCCTCGCGCACGTTTACGCGTGGCGCGTGGAGATGCTCAGCCGGGGCGTAACTCCACTGTCGCGGCAAGTTGTAGCGCGGCGGACGTAGCTTCGGCAAGAGATCATGGCGGTGTGGAGACAGTGACTGTCGCAACCCAGCGCTGGGCACGCCACTATTGTCAAAGTCAAAGTCAATTCATTTATTTCAACTAGACCATTAAAAGGCACTTTTGAACATTTACAGTTTGAAATAAAATATTAGTGACTCTAGTTGTCCATTCGCAAAAAGTAGATTCTTATGGAGAAGAACGGACAAGAAACTCCATAGTTACTCTTTTCAAATATAAGTTTTGCAATATTTTGTATACATTCATTGATAAATTGATTATATTATGTGAGCACAATGCACCCAACATTACCCAGCTTGGCTTATTTGATAGGGTAGCAAGGTGTATAAACTTTTGGTTATAATTTCATATTAAACTGCGGTTTTAATTTTGGTGATCATTTACTATTTTTGGGTCAACTATGATTTGTTTGGAGTCATTTGCTTTAATAGGATAGCAAGATGTACAAACTTTGGTTATACTTAGTTTTAAATTAAAATGCGGTTTTATATTCTGGTGATCATTTACTATTTTTGCCTGTGATATTTTACTAAATCAGGTGATCAGTTAAATAAAAACCTATATTATATATTATAAAGTAAATAAATCAACAAGTTTGACTTTGTCTACTACACCCTAGGTCGTCCTATGGAGCAGGACCAGCATGTTTCCATGCGGCGATAAGTCCCCTATTTTAGCGGCGCCATGGCGTCCTCACCTTCCCACTGACGCAGGTACTCACCGGACACGGCTGTTTCGGGAGCTACCTGTTTCGCCCAGAGCGGAAGGTGTCATTTGAAGATTACCTATCCTTAAAAAAAAACAATGGAGCACTATGCTGCCCTCATCCCTGGGAGGTCGGTATGTGCCAAATACCAACTTGATGCTCTTGAGTCGACAAAAAACACGGCCAAGAGGCTCAGTGAGATAGTGGTCAAAGTCTAGCAATCTAAATTAATATAACAAAGCTGAAGAGTTCGTTTGTTTGAACGCGCTAATCTTTGGAACTACTACTTAGTCGGATTTGAAAAAATATTTATGTATTACTTATATGATATTCATGAGGAAGGCTGCCGGCTCTACGGGAACGGGAGATGAGTGTACAAAGTCGCGGGCAAAAGCTATCAATAATAATGATGAATTCTAGCAATGGCGACTTTTTATCTGCTAAATAATTCTCGGTTTGGTGAATGGGAGCTTATGAGGCGTGAGTAAGGCGGAGACGGCATAATTTATACGTGTATGTTGGGGCCGAGGCGCGGGGTAGCGGCCGTAAGCCAGGTATTGCGTGTGTTTAAGAACAAAGAGCTTTTGCCGTTAACCGGCCACTAAGCTTTATTTGTTAACCCCACTTACTTATTTATAGCAGGCCAATTATAATTAAAACAAAAGAATTGTGCGCTAATGTAGAGTTCTTTTTATTATTCACTAGCTGACTAGCAACTTGCCCCTGCTTCGTGCGGGTCCGTTCAATGTCTGATCTGACGAGGCATGTCAGGCAGCATGGGTATTCTGTAAAAATAGGATCAGTTGCTCCGCAGAAGATATTGCAACATTTCTGTTTTACCTACTGATATTGTAACAATATCAGTCAATTTACTTTCATCAATGAACAGGTTATACTTATTATATGCCCGATTTTGATATAAACAAAAAATAAGCGTTTGCCATATGTTATTACTTCCCAGAATTTGATCCTTTATAGTAGCGACACTTTCGGATGGTGTAATAGGTATATGTAGGTATATATATATTCCTGCCTAGAAATAGGTACCGATTGTCCAAAAAACCAATGATGCGGTTTTAGTTTTTATCAAAATCGGGCTCGAGCTTCCTTTCAGTGTTTTTCGATATAAATATCGTCGTTGATACGTGTGGATATTTGTCATCTCACACTCTTTACCCCGCCTTAACTGTAATGACAAACTTCACCCGCTTGTGAGCGTTGGTCGACTGAGTTTAATATAAAAATCATTACATTTCATGTAGGTATCGCAAAAAAATAAGTTGGCTGACATGCAACAGACGACTCGTTGCATGTCAGCCAACTTATTTTTCAACCGTATTCAAAATAAAGCAAATCGGTAACTATCTGCTTTGTTGGTAAAACTTTGTAAAATAATGGGCACACATTATTATACAAACTGACCACCTTCCGCTGAAATAATATTATGCCAAATTTGTTTTCATGAGAAAGGAGCTAGGTTTCCGTGTCTATTTATAATGGATTGGATGGATATACCCATACTCTCTCAATGAAAACATCGCGCTGTGGAAATATACTCTTGGTATATAAAACAGATGCATTTCCCTATGAGTGATTGTGATTGGGATAATGTAGCTTAAGTGTTTGAATGTGTTTAGGTAGATTTTATTATCCATCACGTCTTCAAAATTTCGTTGGCTACCTTGTTCTACCCTGCAGTAAGAGCGCTGGTTGGATGGCACGGCACGCTAGCATTAATTACATCATCCTAACTCTTTTCATCGCTGGAATGCCAGCTGTTTTGGCACGTACCTAGAGATGGGAAGAGGCCAAACGGGATTACCATAATGCCTTGTAAGTTGATTGGCCTTTGGTGTGGGATGCAACATGTGTCGACATCTTTGCGCTAAGTATCTCATCTTTTTAACACGGCGGGCTGTGCTAGGGCGGTTGTTCCTGGTGCACACAATCTCAAACGGCGCAAATAACAATGTTATTGGGTGTTACATGTATGTTTGAGAGCCATTCGGGGTTGAAAGATTAGGACCGTGGGGTCCGAGTCCTCATCGAGTCTTTCGTGACGTCAGCAAACGGTTAGCCGTCTCTTCACACACGCACGTGGCCAAAGGGCTGGCCGCTCTTTTTTTTTTTTGAAGGATGCGAAATCATCAAATGACTTCCGCTCTGGGTGGAGCAGAACAGAAGTGTCAGACTTTTACTGACTAAAACCCATCCGTGTTCCTTCTAAAGTCTTTTGCGTTCCAGGGCCGCGGTGACTCTATCGAACAAATTCCGCAACACTCTATCGAACAAATAGGGCTGGCCGCTCTTGCGTCCTTTTTTGGGTTCCGTTGTCAACAAGGAACCCTTATAGTTTCGCTATGTCCGTCTGTCTGTCCTCGGTTTAGCTCAGAGACGCTTAGCACTTGAAATTTGGTACGGGTAATTTTTTTTTGGATTAAGTGTCTAAAAAAATATATATCGCCACTTTACGTATAGGGCCTACACGTAAAGTGGCGATATTTTTTTTTATCGTCTATCCTTTGGTATGGGGTGTCGTTGGATATGCGACAACCGATTTTGCATCCAAGGATCCGTTTGCGAAATATTAAGCTTTAAACTGCTATTTTTGGAGTCAAGTGTCCCCCGCCCCCTGCCTGATAAACGTTTGTTTTGGGAGATGTGACAAAATTCATGGTAGTAGCGTATTAAAATTATATCGGTATAACGAATTTAAAAGGAAAACTATCACTGCTAAGTAGGCTTTAAAAGTTAACGAGTAATAGTCGACCATCCTATCTAAGCGTAATTAATTGCCATTTAGTATTTTTTGTATAAAGTAACGTTTCATTGTACTAACCTACTAGGGGACAAACAATAAAACACTTCATCAGATGTTTTGTCACCCGGACAACCATTAAAATTCCAGTACAATAGTGATTTATTTAAATAATTTACTCGTATGTTACTTTACTCGTAATAAGATAAATGCGACATATGCCAACAAACTACTTAATTTTCTTTAGAACTGCGATTATTGGTCAGAGACAAAACATAGTAAGTACTTGCAGGACAAATAAAAGTTGATTGACCCATTTAACAACCTAGGTATGTAACTGGATAACTAAAAATTTCGTAATTTAACTTCATAGAAAGTGGTTGAAGACTAAGTGTGGTTGTAACCTTGCAATCTTATAGTAAAATAAGCTATTTATTTTATGTCATGGTTTACGACACGGGTAAGTTCTACGGAACCCTACACTGTGCGTGGCCCGACACGTACTTGGCCGGTTTTTCATTTAACAGCCTAAGGTAAACGTTCGTTCACCTTACTCAATCGTAGTTAAACTAAGTTTAGGTAAAATCGGTGACTGCATGTTAGTTTTAATAATAGGTGGGTTATAGCTAACTTCCCTAGGATTATAATGATTGGAAAATTAATACCCACTTCGTAAATTAATTAAACGGAAGAAAGGTCTTTCACTAAACCATTTGCGAGCTAAAGAATGTAGGTACTATGACTATGTTCGTTTAATAGGAAAAACGCGATGGGGGTGCGAGGTCAGTTTAGCGGGCTGCCTCCTTCCATAATAGGTAGGTAGCTACGATACGATCTCGGGGAGTCGTGGAGCCCAGTCCATCGCCAGTCGACCCGAGTTGCCGCGGACGGCTGGTCAAGCGTCCGCCGGGCAGCGAACAACATCGCGGCCAATTTTTGCTCAACATCTTCTACGAATTCGTCTTTGTTTTAATGGCCGCTGACTAACTTTATACTCTCTCGATCATGGGCTGTACCAGCAGTGCTCCAAATATGATCAACTCAAGTACGGCAGGTATGGTAATGTGGCATTTGGAGAACCCTTTTCATAGTTATAAATAAGGTTGCAAAGAAGAGTAGGTGGGTACCAATACCAAGTTATTTTCTTTTTCATTTTTCTTTATTTTCATCACAATAAATTGGTGATTTTTAGTAGGTGGTACCCCGGAAGACAACCTAATGAAGGACTTTGTGCGGTTAAAAAATCTGTATTAAAAAAAAAAATAGGTACCTACCTAATTATATCATACCATAATATATCATAATATAGGTACCTAATAACAATATTAACGTAGGCTTATTTGATACTTTAGTTTAAGGCTTCACATACCCCTTTTTTTTTAGAAATAAGCAGTAGCCTTTGTACTAATAATTATAATGGTGTATCTGATACTTTTTCTGTGTGTAGGACATAAATTGTAAAATAAATAAATAAATATACTTAATGGTCGCTTAAGCTTTGACAGTAAATTGAACTTGAAGGCACTTGATTAAGAACACACAGTTTAAAAAAAAATAAAGTTAGGTAGGAGTTATAATTTTTCTTTGTTTTTAAATCATCACCAACCCATTTAGGTACCTAAGTATCTTTACGTAGGTACGAAAGGCACTGGTCTTCAATTATTGTATTGAATGGTAAGGCGGCAATTGGAGATGGTATGGAGATAGTGAAACCTTTAAGCGCCCTTGGATGGCTCTTGGTTTCAAGGTAGAGTTCATATAAAATGCCGCGTCAAGTCCTGATTTCTGAACCCCTGTATAAATAATACTCTGTTCAACAATTACCAACGTGTTCGTGTTATCAAGTTTGGAAGCGTTCAGACTAGATCATCTCCTTCATAATATCATGATAAATTACTTATTGTAAGATAAAAAGCCAAAGGAAAACTTATTTGACAGACAAAAATGAAATGTATCATAGTCCCTCTTACCTACAAAGTAATCCTGTGTTGGTGAGAGGACATTAGAAAATAAACCCTCAAATCGATACAATAAATAAGCAGCTGACTGTTAAATGCACAAAGGCCAACCTCTAGTCAAGCTCTTAGTTTAGCTGGCCACCATTTTTGTAACTTTGGGTGTTTTAGCCTTACTATAATACCTACCTTAGCTCATTCGCACAACGCGACATGTACCTAATTAATCAGTAGGTACTTACTTGATTAAAGAGGGCATTGAAGTGAAAAGAGATTGAAAAATAATTGACAAATAAGTAAAAAGAGAAAAACGTGAAAACTAAATGTGATCTGTCTTCTGGGAGTGACTGAATTTCTCATCTTGTTTAATATGCAAGACTTAACGTCGTAACTGTTATGTTTCAGAGAAAAGCATCCAGTCAGAAGAGGAAATGAGTGACGATCAGTCGAAAGATATAGAAGAAATCATTTACAGAGCGGGAAATGACGCAGTTGACAGAGCCGAGCTTCCAGCGTGTGATACTTTAGCAGAACATAATGTACATGTAGTTAGAAATAGATCTACTCCTAGTTTTAAATCAGAAAAAGGTATTGTTGCCCTTAACGCCTTTGATTTGGCATCATGTTGGCTAGGCATCGATTTACTCACTTATCAAAACTATTCTGTGGATTTTATTCTTAAGGTTATCAATTTACCAGAAACTAGAAAGCCTTTTCGTGTAGCCTAAACCGGCGAGTTAACAAGTGTGGGTACCTAGATACCGTATTTAATGCAACGTCATCTTATTTGGTAGAAAGGTACAGTGGACTGCACGTCTGAGGTGTTACTTTGACCTTTAGCTGGTGTGGGGCCTACTGTACCTAGGTAGGTACTCACTCGCACCTTATAGATGGGTAAAAGATAGGTACGTTTAATAATACAAATAGACACCAATACCAACTGTGCCTACATCCTACATCCCCATGTATAAGATATTCTTTTTAATATTACTTAATAAGTAATTAGGTACCCTTACTAAAGAGTTCACGAAAATAAAGAGTACCTATACCTAGGTACCTATTGTGTGATAAGGCGCGTGGCATGTATCTATAGGGTAATATCAACACGGCAACAGACTTTCTTAGTTTTATGTTGTTTGCATAAATATCTAGTCCGACCACTGTCAGTGACCTTGTCGACATATCATGTTTAAAGAACCTTGAGTGAACTGCCATGGTGTCAGCGGGGGTGTTTTTAAATAGGTAACATGATTGATACAGGACTCGGCAACGGACCACGGCCAATTTTTCTTAAGAACCTTTTACCCTGTCTTTCAGATAATCAAGAGGTCGATGTAAAGGTCAGTAAAACGGTTTCAAGAGATACATTACACGAAGAGGAAAATGTACCTAAATTAGAACAATTGGTTGAGAAAGTCGTAGTGCTGCATCCTTCAGAAACTGCCAACGACACGCAGCCAGATGCAAACAAAGCTGAAAAAGCAGAACAATCGCAGAACAATCAAGAACATAAAGATAACGGCAACTTAAAAGAAAATAATGTTTTACAAGAACATGAAGAGCATTCTGACTTAGAACAGGATAATCAAAAGTTAGTATAAAATGTCATTACCTACGTAGCTACTGAAAAAATATCGATCGTGGATATTTCAAATGTCGTAAGGAATACCTAACTTAGGCTGCTGATTAAACGGCGCTGTTCAAGGAAAAGGCTAGGCTGCCAACTAAACGGCTGATTAAGCTAATTGGCTGCAACACCTACCTATATTGCTACGAGCCTTTATGATTCTCATTCGAGTAAGATTAAATTAATCAAGAAAAACTTAAGTCACTATTATTTACCTAAGATGAAAAACCAATCAATCACGGAAACGTAATTAATATAATAATCAACCATCATTATTCATTAGTCATGAACTCATGATTATGGCTTGACCGTATTTAAAATCGGGAACTAATTTTTTGAGCTGTTGTTTAAATATTCGAGATGATATTATGATCAGTTGGAAAACATATTGAGCAGTTATTTAATTTAATGGCGGTTGATTAATTATTGCGACAGTAAAACATGGACAGTAATAAAAAAACAATTAGTCGGTTATTTTATCATACAATGTCAATTCTAAAAATAATTGAGCAGTCCAATAACTGAATGAGCGGTAAAAATTATGGAATGAGCGGTTATATATATTTAAATAACAGCTCAAAAAATAGTTCCTAAAAAATATTAAGGCAAAAATAAGATTTTTGGTTAGGTTAAAACTGTGACCGCCTATGCACGAGCCGAGCGAGCGAAGCGAGCGGTGCCGCGGCAGCAGCCGGCGAGTGCCAGACACGACTTGCATTAATAGAAAAAAAGATATTGTTTTGGAAATTAAAGTCATTTAATTTTTCATTTAAAAAAGTACTTTTTTTATTTTATTTTACCACCTCATTGTTTATAGAATTGCTTAGAATGATATTTCTTACCGTCAAATACCAATTTATTACTGTCCACACGTAACCGCTCGTTCAATATTTTTTTAAATTATTTTCCTGCTCATTTACCTATATATAAACTGATCCATTTCATTATTTTTTTTTTACTCATTTTTGTTTACTTTACTGCTTAGTTGTAACTGCTCAACTAGTTTTATAATTTTAGCCATTTATAATTTTCAACTTACCAAAACTGCTATTTAAAACTGCCTCTCTTTAAAATCGCCCAAAGTTGCCATACTGGGCATAGTAAAGTAATATAGTTTAGTTAAGCTGATAAGAATTGCATAAACTCACAAAAAACAGAAACATTTTTATTTACTAAATAATGATCAAAAAATGCAAATTAACGAAATATTGGTGACCATTGTTTTTAAACCATAGGAAGGTTAACTACGGATCAAAAAACTCTCCCTAAATGACTCAAACTTAGTCATCAATCGGAATATTTTTTCCCTAGAGACAAGGGCATGAAGATAATGATGATGACTGCTACTAAATATGTACTTGTATAATTGTATTATTAGGGACGACCATCCCGAGGAAGCCCTTAGCCCGAGTCAATCCGAAAGCAGTCGCGCGACTCGGTGGGAGGCCCTAGCGGACGTTGCTGCTGAACTACCCCCCTCTCTTACAGTCGACCCATTAACAGGGCAAATTTATGCGGTTTCCAAATAAATCATTTACCTATTCTATTTATTCGTTTTTTTAGTACTTACCCTTTTAGGCTGGCTACTGTATTGCAGAATTTCGAAAGAGTCACCGCGGTCCTGTAACGCAAAGGGCTTTAGGAGGAACACGGATGGGTGTTCCTCTTAAAGAGCGGAAGAAGTCATTTGATGATTTCCCATACTTAAAAAAAAGCCGATTGTCATTCTGTCTATAGAGCCTTTTTGTCTAGGTCTATAGAGCTTGTTTGTCTTAACAACTTCCTGAAGTGAAGGATGCTGAAATGTGGTTAACATAAATAAGTTATGTGTGTGTATGTAAACTAGTGCATGACAAAGCACCAGTAGCTTAAGTGTAACAACTTGCAGTCACTCCCATGAACAGCCCGATTTACATTGGTCAAGTGTTTAGCGAAGTTGATAATACAGTGGTGTAAACAGATAGGACAGTAGCGAGTCAACTTGGCTTGCAAGCTGCCTTACAAGTAGATCCAAATAGAATCAATCTTTTGCATTTTATATTTTGGACAAGTGACACGCCTCGCACGCCCGCTCATTCCCCCGCGCGGTACTTAACTCGCCACTTGGCGTAGTATAAACAGTCAATTTTATTAGTGTAAGTGATCGGCAACAAGACGAAGCGCGTGTACTGTTTTTTTGTAACATTGTAAACAAAATGACGGCTAAATGGTCAGAGACCACAACAGTGCATTTTGTTAATGAATATATAAGTCACGGATTATTATGGAACTGCAAAAGCCCGTTGTATAAAATTAAAAATGCCAGGGAAACAACGTCGGAATCATCAAAGAAAGAGCGGGTTTTGGTAGTCCAAAAAAAACCGGACAAGTGCGAGTCAGACTCGCGCACCGAGGGTTCCGATCGAGTCTTGATTTTTTCCGAGTAGGAGGTATGTACATATTTACAAGCACTCTCATTCATTACCTACTCTAACAAAAAAATATAGTAGGTAAGATTGGATGACCAACTTAACTTTGTTGTTGAAAAAATGTTCTCCCACACATACATCTATGTACGGGTCATTTTCACAAAAAGTGTACATCGTGTTTTGGGTGTGTCCCACAACTTTTCTAATTTTTTTAAAGAGTAATAAGTACGTTTAAGAAAAACAACACTAAAACTTTGAATCTGCGGTCAGTTTTTAACAATATTGTATAATGTTGTTGATTATAAACACAGCAATATTACCTTAATGTTCAAAAATGAAGGTAGAAGGTATTAATTTAGCACTGTCCCACTACCATTTTCATTAAAATAACGTAACCTTAATGTAATTTGACTTAAATATAATAAAGTTTTTTTGACTTAAATATAATAAAGTGTTTAATCATTTGGAAAATAGGTATAGTTTTGCACGATTTGTTAAACAATCACAGCAATAGCCTAATGTTGCATAAAATATTTAAATAAATTAATCTTTGTGAGGACATAAACTAGTTAAAGTGGAAAATTCCTTTCCGAAACCGCATTTTTTGCGAGACGATGCTATAAATATAATGTATTTTTTTTCGATTGACAACATTTTTAATGCTGTCAACGGGTTCCAACAAGTATTTCGACCATTTTGACGGTCGCTGGCGGACGAACAACTTACACCTCAGTAGCGGTCCGGTTTTGATTTTCCTGAGCCGCAACCAATTTCAAGGTAAGTTTAGAAGTTTATATTTTGCAAATTATTGTGAGATCTTTATTAGCTTTCAGTGAACTTGGATTGATACTAAGCTTGTTGATCTGATGAGTTAGTTTAAAATAATTAAAACAAAAGTGTTTAAAGTCAGACTTCCGATACTTCCGTTCCGTAACCAAAACACAGGTAACGTAGAAATGGAATTGAAAAGTTTCGGAATGGAATTCTTAGGAAGATGATACATTATATTTGTAGTATCGATCTGTTTATAATAAGAAAAAAGTGACGACTTCCAAATCTAATTCGTAAAGTTCATAATGGGTCACTTTGTAAAATAAACAAACACTTATTGTAACAAAACTATTTTGAGTTTTTGCTAAATAGTGTTGTGTGACAATTAGTGTTTTGTTTTTTTTTATTTGTATGTATATGAAATATTTAAGTTAAGTAAGTAGGTACTTAGTAGGTTTCTAGTCATTTTAGTTGTTTTTCATTATATTCTCGAAATTAATGTGCTCAAAATGACACAAGTTGTAGTAAAATGTATGCATTTTAATAAAATTATTTTAATTAGTTGACATTCAGAGTGTTTTTTCCAGGTACTACCTACCTAGTAAAAATGGTTGGCCTAACGTTGATAAATTTCTAAACAAAAACTAAAGAAAGACCCCGAAAGGTATGAAGAGTATAAGAAAAAGGATTTGAATAGAATAAAATTAAAGAATAAGAAAATAACGGAATTATCAGATATAATAAAAGTCAGACCAGAGAAAAAAATGGAGAGAACAGAAAAAAGTGCAAAAAGCGAAAAAGTCTGACATTGAAAATAACAAAACTAAGAATAAAGAACCTACATCCTCCGAAGCACCTACCACCACATGTACGAATAAAATTAATTTAATTACTATTAGTAAATTGTGGCGTCTGTACCAAACTGCGATAAATAAGAATAAATGTTCAATACCACAATACAAACAATAAGAAAGAAAATGTATCGTTTGAGAGCAGCAAATAATACAGAATATTTGTAATAATTTGATCTCATGTTTTTGATAATGTGCAATAGTCTTAAGAATTCTATTCCGTTATAGGAATAGTCTATTCCGTGACTGTCCCATTTTATGTTTTGTTTTAAATATTATTTTTAGAGCGAAACGCTATTTAATTTTTATTAGATTTTGATAATTAAGAGTGAAATCATTTGATTAATGTAATTAAAAAAAGAGTTCCTAAGCCGTATTCTAACTGAGAAACATAACAGAAATTATTTAACTAATTTGGTCCAAAGAGTAACGTAATGGAGATTAAAATGATGATTACCTATGTATGTTTGCTATTGTTGATTTTATGTTTCATCTATTTTGTATTGAAGTACAAAATATCGTTAACCAATTATACTATTTGATTAACTTCAAATGCGTTTTATTTTATTTCTATAAACGAAAGCCATTCGTTTCGGAATGGAATAAATTTTGTTCCCCAGGGGCAATAAAGTTGTTGTATTTCAGTAAATAATCCTGATTATGAGGTTTTATAATCATTTTCATATAGTAGAAAGAATAGCAATTGTAATTTTAAGTAAAAAAACGAAAAACAATAAAAAAATAAAATTTCGGCATGTTTTTAATACTGTATCTACACTTTTTGTGAAAATGACCCGTACAGACGCCAGCAGATCAAGTTTCAACAATCTGTCAAATTTATTTAATAGATTTTCAACTTTATCGCTATAGCATTAGGTTAAGGTTGATTAGGTACCAATCCATTTGAATCCCAAAATCGTTTTGGTTTATGTATTTGGTACATTTCTTCTAGCATTTGCTCCAACCTAGTGGAGAGAAGTTTGCACAAACCGCACGTATTTAACGTCCATTGCGACGGAGAAATGCCACTTGACTCGCTGTAGTGTAAACAGTCACTGTCCAGGCGCTCGCCACTCGCCACTGTACCTGCACGTGCACTCGCCACTCTCCTTGACCAATGTAAATCGGGCATGAAGAAATAAACTCACTGGTTTAATATTGTGTCATACAATAGTTCCACGAATATTAAAAACATTAAACTGCTAGGCTACTTATACCTTTTTATCGACATGTAAGGTTTATAAAGTTCTAGAGTTATGGAGCTTGGCTAGAGTCGAGATCTGATGAGAAAGGGAAGTCCAACTATAAGGAATGTTTTTGGAAGGAAAAGGCTATTATAGTACCGCCACAAATATTATACCGTAAGTCGTAGGAATTAAAATTACCCTATTATGGATATAATACTTTTCATCACGCGCGTAGAGATATGAGCGAATTACTGCTGGCAGCGACCCATCGCAGCATATAACGCTGCCGCGCGCAGCTCAACTCCGCTCTAGTCATTACACATCCCTGCTATCTAGCCAATGCGCATAGCTTCTGTGTGGATAGGTACACCAATAATTGGTGATGCTCAGCAGCAATAGTGTAATAATTATTATTACACTATTGCTGCTGAGCATCTCTCCTTTCCGCTTCGCATATATATCCTTTCGCGGAGTCAAAGTCTAAGTGTTCTATATTTTTGGCGTCGCACCACAATTTATAATTCTGAATGATCGTGACTGACGTGACCTACTTTGTTAATCAACAGGGCTAAATGGTTATCAAGGTTCTTTTGGCCTATAAATGAAAGTTTTCTCCTGTGTTTTTATAAATCTCTTTACTTTATAACAATAACATAAACTAACTATAACTGATCTTTACTTTCATCAATGCCAATCCATTCTCTTTTGAGGTCCCTCCAAACACAATGACAAATAAAGAAGACGGCTCAAGACTGTCCCATATTGACTTTATCCACACATTGATTTTATTAATCACTTCAACTTCTTTGTCATTGCAAATCTCAAGTTTCAAATGGGCCATAGTTAAGTTATAATCAGTAACAGAGCCTGTGAATGCTGTGATTACTTCTTCTACACTGTCAACAGTTACTAACTTTATCTTCTTTGGATTTCCTTTTTTTAGCTGTGCAGACATGCTCTCCTTTGCTTGGGTTAAGTATGTGTGATAATCACCAGTAATATCATCACAGCCTATAATAACAGAGGATTTCTTCTGTTCCAGCATGTGGTTAAATATTGATAAGGCATACTGTGGTGTTTTTACCATATTAATTATATTTTCTTTAAACTTTTCTCTATTTGTATGTACAGCATCTCCAAAGTCTATGCTTTTGCTTAGTTTCAACTGCACTAACTTGAGTGCTGCTAAGGAATCTTCAGTGGAGCAGTGACCTTCCTTACCCATTTGAATGTCTTCTTTTAAAAATTCTCTAGCTAATGTTTTGAGTTTTGGTTTGCGAGTTCTTTCACCAGTAAAGTTGTACAGTAGACTGGTGTCTATTATGTAAGGATGCATCATTTTCAAAGCATGCAGATCTGTGTTCAATGACTGGCCCACTAAAATAGCGTCAGGAGGTAGTATTGCTCGTAAATCATTCTGGACATCTTGAAGACGTTTGCTTACATTGTTTAATAACGATTTTGTGATACCTGAAAACCTGGTTAGGTAATCGGTTATATCATTATAAGGCTTCACTAAGGACTCATATATAACCTCATGCTTTTCATTAACTACTGATATTCTAGTTAGTTCCGAACCAGCACTGGTTAAGCACATTTCACAGTCTACCCCAAACATTGGAGATGTAATAGTAACAGGTGCATATTCATCTTTTGTGAGTACATAATCAGCATATGCAGCACTTAATTTTCCCTTCAAAGGTACTGGATAGTTTTCTTCAATCAACTGCCAGGCTGACAACACCAGTTGAGTTCTAGGAAATTTGTCTTCACTAGAAATGATGACCTCATTTGTGATTCCATCTCCAATAGGAAACACAGCCTTTATCATTATCATTAAATCTTTCCTTGCTTCAAGTGCTAAGTTCATACTTCCATACTTTTGAATAATTATATCCTTCTCTGCCTCTGATAATGGCACTAGGGCAAGTTCTTCAACAAGTGAACCTCCATAAACTGAAGGTGTCAAAATTTCAACACAATCAGTGAATATCTTTTTTGTTTGATTAAATTCATTGGCATATTGTTCCCATTGTTTAACAGATATACCTTCTAATATCAAACAAGCAGTTTTTTTAATACTGTCACATTTATCTAACACATACCAACGTGGAGATTCAGTTAGGTTGAGGTTTCCAAGTAGTGAGTGTAGTAACAAATATTGTATATCTGTAAGTGTTAATGGGACCCTTTCACTAGCTGCAGTTGATAAAGAAGCATTCTCACCATTAGCCTTCAAACGGAAGTTTGGTAATGATTTCTTCCGTTTTTTTAACACTTTAGCTGATGATTTAATATCTTCTCCATTTTCTATTGCTGATTCAGTATCTGTAAATCAATAAATGAAATAATTGCAGCACTCATAGCATAAGTACCAAGTACATCTCATTTAAAATAATAAGAAATAACAATAAAAATTTGAAAACAGTTTGCAATACAGAAAAAAGGACATGAAATTACATTTTGTATGCTCGAAATGTTACCCTTGTATGAAATATTATAATACTGAAAACATGTTTCTACTAACTACTTTTAGGTTAGAAACACAAAAGCAACTTTGAACTTACGCGGTAATATAATTAATCTGTACGTTTCATTTGTCATGGAAATATTTTTTATACATTCCGCATCTCGATCAGTTTTTTTAAAACAATTCAAATAAAGAGGACTGAAGTAGGTTCTCAAAAACATAATTTATATTAGTTTGTACTTACTTTTTTCCGATTCGTTATGAGCACGTCGCTTTTTAGAAGCAGTAGTAGTACTCATTTTAACTAACTATACTTATAAACCACAAATGAAAATAAACACACACTATATTTATTTAAAAAATATATTATTATTTGTCTGGTACGCATTCGGGTTTGTTGACACATACACCATGCATAGCATACTACATAATAAGGTTGACAATGACAGTTGACATGGTTTTTTTTTTTTTTCCTGAATTAGTATTTGACCAAACTGCCTAGTCCTTTTCTTGTGTTTTGCATTAGAAATATTAGAATGCGGATAACACATTCTTATGGTTTTTGGAGTATCTGGTAACAAATATATCGATTCGGCCTTCTCGGCAAGTTTCGAGTGAGGTAGTCAATACTATAATGAAATTCTCAGCACCACAACCGAGATCGCGCCTGTTTCAATTATTCCACAACATGATACAGCTCAAAATGTAATAATTGCTCATCTTGACACAAGTAAGAAATTGAAGTTAAAATAAAATATGGCTAAGTTTTTTTTTGCTAAAAAATAATTATACTTAGCACAGAATAATTTTTGTTGTTCAAAAATAAATATGCAATATTTAGATTAGGTCAAATGTCTTTGAAGTTCGTAACCTTGTTATCTACCTTCCTCATTCTTCAAGTTTGAAAAAGAGAAATAACATAGACAAAATCAAGAAAGCACGTTTCACGAATTTATTGTTTGTTATTGGAATATTTGATATGAAACAAAGTACAACGCAAAAGTAACATTTAGGCTTCGTTCGCACGAGAATAAAAAAAAGCGTTGTGTTAAAATGCGGGCTGCATTTCAACATCTTATAACAATGGCTATACTGACTATCAATAAGGAAATGTATTACTTGTATTCTCCGCTTGTTAGCACTCAGCCTCTGCTGCAACTGCACTGTTGTTATAGTTAACCTGGAAACAATGCTCCCATTGGTCTGTTCAGATATGAGCTCACATCAACAAAGACCAATGAGGGGCCAAGTTTCCAATTTAACTACCTATTACACCAAAACAGATAAATTGTAGACGAGAGTGCTGATTGGTCGCCACTTCGAGATATCAAATTTTGATGCGTAAAAAAGCATCCCAAATGTTTTGTTGACAATTTATCGAGTTTACAATCTCTCAAGTTATTTTATAATATAACGCTAATAGCAAGCTCTATGTGGCCCCGTCCCGACCCGTCTCCTAAACCATGCCTGAAAAAGTACTTAACTATTTTACATTACAAAGTTACAAGTACTTGGTTTTAAGTCATTTTGTATGGAATTATTAGGAATGTTTTACTTTTTTTTTTTTATGGATGGGAAATCATCAAATGACTTCTTCCGCTCTGGGTGGAGCGGAAGGGCGTGTCAGACTCTTACTGACTAAAACCCATCCGTGTTCCTTCTAAAGCCCTTTGCGTTCCAGGGCCGCGGTGACTCTTTCGAAAAAATTCCGCAACCCTGGCAGGCTCTGGCCCTAGCGGACCCCGTCTTCTGTGCTGACATCTCTTTGAGGCGCGCGTGAAACACAACGCGCCATCGACCCGGGCCTGGTGGTGATCGGACAGCGAGCCACCCGCGCTCCACACCACACCCACACGCTCGCTGTCCGCAGGCCCGCGCCTACGGTGGCCGGGGATCGCCCTGCGACTCCCGACGCCCGGGGCGTCTTCTCCTGTAAGGAATGTTTTACTTACCAGTTCCATTTTATAAGTTGGTCGACTATTACTAATTAACTCGTTAAGCCTAGGTAGCGGTGATAGTTTTTAATTTAAATTCCTTTAATTTAAATTCGTTATATATGCTACTACTCTGATTTTTTTCACGTCTCTGCCAGCTAAACGGTTTTATAAACAAACGTTTAGCTGGCAGAGAGGGGGACACTCGACTCTGCACTTTAAAGCTAAATATTTTTCAAACGGATCCTTGGATGGAAAAATGGTTTTAGCAAACCCTCAATATGTATATCTAAACGACCTATCCAATGACACCCCACACCATGGAGTAGACGAAAAAAAACCATCGCCACTTTACATTTACCACCCTAAAAAAAAATGAATTTCATGATTTTATTTTACCACTTTATCGGCATGATTAATATGTATAAACATACCAAATTTCAACTTTCTAGCGCTAAGCGTCTCTGAGCTAAACCGAGACCGGACAGACAGACGGACATGGCGAAACTATAAGGGTTCTTTTTTTACTACGGAACCCTAAAAAGGTTGAGTATGGCTGCTCTAGGCGCTGAGCAAGCCTCCTGTCAGTGTGTTCGGCCTCATGAAAATAGCAACGTCAGACACATATAAATAGGTTTTATATCAGCAGGTACTCCGGTACTAAGTTGGTACAGATAAACATACATTAGAACATTCACAAAAAAAAAATAACAATACAAGAAATGCTTTCGGAAAAACTTTATTTTGGGATTCTCCTAAAGGTAACCTTACAAGAATATTGTAACTACCTTTTACTTTTAATATCTTAAAACTAAGGTATGCTTAGGAGCAAATTTGAATTGGAACAGGAAGGTAGCATGACGATAGCATAGAATATTAATTTACTAACAATAGTGTAACTATACCAACAAGAAAAATAATTTCTGTACTTTTACAAGGGTTTTGCCTGATTCTTTCAAGCAGCCAATGTTTTTTCTATAAACGCTCTCATATCTTTGAGTTCCGCCTCTGAAGAGCTGTGTGTCAATCCTTGGTATGTTGTAAATTCAACATTTTTCATGAATGTTTTGAGAAACGAGGCCGTCATTTGTCCCCATTTAAATGGAACTACTGGATCACAGTCACCATGGGCTTGGAATATCTGAAACAAACACAAATTTTATATGAAAGGTACTTTAACCCTACAGTAGTCGCGTACCGCAAAGTACCGGGAGGAGTCACGCGGACTACGTACGTAGTCCATTTTCAAATTGAAGTAAAACAATGATTTGTGCAAATTTATTAATGTAACATTTAAAAATATACAGTACAGTTATTTCTTAACTAGATAATAATCAACAAAACCTAATCACAACCTCTGTGTATCAATAATCAACAAAAATAAAAAACTTCTCTAAATTGGCACAAAAGTCACAATGTCTCGCTCTGATTGAGATCACAAAAAAATTATGTACTAAGAACTAACTTATACTACTATTTTCAGCTCATGAAAGACATAATCTTCAAATAATCCCTACATAACTAACTTGGTGCAAGAGGATCACATTTTTCTCGTGCTTTTACTATGCGCTCTTCCACAGCCGTGGCAACGGCGTACAACATTACTGGATGTAGCCCCTGAGGTTGCTGGTTGGGTTTCTGTGTACATAATTCCAAGAAAGTCGTTTATCTTGATTGTTAGAAGTCTTGGCAGTGATTTTTTTTCAATTCTCTTATGAGTCTATGGTTTCATCCAAGTCGGAGAAAAGTCGATCAGGAAATCTCGTCGGCGAACCCTCTCATACTTTTCGTCGATTCGAGTCGATTCTCCATTTTTATTCAGAAAAACATTTTTACATTACATTACAACACTCCCGGCATAAATAAACAAAGTTGGAATAAGGGATTAAAGTTTATCTTATCATAAAATTAATAAAAACGATGTAATCTACACTTCAAAAATAGTTACGTATTCGGTCGCGCGGACTACATACGTAGTCCAGCCCACTTTGACGAGCTCCTGTGACACAACCACTGGCGACAGGCGCTAGTGCGATACTATACTACATACTCATACGTTCGTTTGAAAGTACCTAGAGGCGCAAAAAGCTAAAGCTAACCGTTTTTAAGATATTCTTCAATTTGTATGGCTGGACTACGTATGTAGCCCGCGCGACTACTGCAGGGTTAAAGTTTGTTCAAATTCTACGTAATTTGGGATAACCGAAAGAAAATTATTTCTTTTTGAAAGGAAAAATACAACGTGAACTTCCGTTTGCATCAAAACACACATCTTTAAGGGTTCCTTATTTTTCGTGCAGAAATTCTCACAGACCAGTGGGCTGTTGAGTGACCCTGACTTCACACGCTGCACCAAAAATCCTAACTAACATTATAAATGCAAAAGTGAGTTTGTTTGTTTATTACGCTTTTACGCCTAAATCGCTGAACCGGTAATTCCGGTGTACGTTACTCCAACAGGAAAGTGGCTGCCAGAGAGCTGCATTGGTGGAACGTATAATTAGAGCGTAAACTGCTGTGAATGTGCACCACATAAAAAAAAATTGCGTTGTCGTTTTGAAAAAAAAAACGAAAAAACTGTTCGTACTGGAGTAACGTTGTTCCAGCAGGAAAATTCTAGACGTATGATCGGAGAGAGAAATATTGTGCATGGGCAAAGAGCTTATATTTGTACATAAATGTGCGCCGAAAATTTAATTTGTGCTTCTTCAGGTTTTCGAGATATTGCATTTCCTGCTGGAGTAGCGTTTTGCGTGTGATTGAATATTAAGAAAATATTTATAATTTCCAAGTAATTGCGCTGTTTTGAAAACCCGAAAAAATATAGCAGCGCAATGAGAAAACGTATAAGCTCACTGATATCTGTATTCGGTCCTTCTTCACTAGCTTTTGCCCGAGACTTCGTTCGCGCATATTTTTCCCGTTCCCATGGGAATTTCCCATTCCCATATAGCCTTCCTCATGAATGTAGCTATCATATACAAAAATAATTTTCCAAATCCGACTGCTACTTACAGAGATTAACGCGTTCAAACAAACAAAAAGCTCTTCAGCTTTATTATACACTTCTCATCAAAAAAATCGAAACACCTCGCAGTTTATGATTTGATAAGGATTATCAGAAAAATGTGTATATTTAGGAATAAATGTAAAATGTCATTTAATAGTGAGTAGTATGAGGTTTTTAAATCCTAATGTTAATGTTCTAAATTCAAATTAAGTCTTCATAGGTTTCGTATTTTGTATAATGAGTAATTTTTACCCTGTATGGAATATGAAGGAAATGGGTAAAACAACACGCGTAAATGAAAAAAAATGTAAGAAACGTTTATTTAATAACTTGTATTCCCTCCGCGAGCTCTTATTACTGCTTCCATACGGTTCTTCATCGATCGGATGAGAGTCACGATCACATGTTGTGGTATATTATCCCATTCCTCTTGGATTGCATTTTGCAGCTGGCTAAGTGTTTCTGGGGCTGGATCTCTTGCTCGAATTCGTCTCTTTAATTCATCCCATAGATGTTCAATGGGATTCATGTCCGGGCTTCTTGCTGGCCATACCATAATGGAGATACCGACTTCGGTAAGATAATCTCGTACGACGCCCGCGGTGTGAGCTCTAGCATTGTCGTGCATGAATATGAAGTCGTTGCCAATAAAATGTGCATAGGGCATCACATGAGGTTCAAGACACTGTTCGATGTACCGATGAGAGTTTAGTGCAGGCAGCCGTGGCCCAGATACAAAGGCAAGTTCTGTCTTACCGTCGGCGCTGATTCCTCCCCAAACCGTCCACGAACCGCCACCATAGCTGACCTTTTCTTCAATGCAGCATTGTGCAAAGCGTTCTCCATCTCTTCTGTAGACCTTGTTCCTTCCGTCGTTACCATACAGCATAATTTTACACTCATCAGAAAACAGTACTTTGCTCCACTGAAGGTATGACCAAGTTAGGTGCTCGCGTGCAAAGTTAAGGCGCGCTCTTCGATGGTCTGCAGTTAATTTCGGCCCATTCGCTGGCTTATGCGGTGCCAATCCGCGTTCCTTCAACCTTCTTCTTATTGTAGAGTCACTTACAGCTACTCTTCGTACAACGCGAAGCTGCTGCTGCAGTTGAAAAGCGTTAAGGCGTCGATTTCGTAAAGAGGTTGTTACAATAAATCGATCATCTCGCTCAGAAGTGACCCGATTCCTGCCAGATCCTGAACGGCGCGTGAACGAACCAGTCTCCCGATAGCGTTTGTAGACTCTATGAACAGATGATAAGCTTAGATGCAATCTTGCAGCCACAACACGCTGACTAAGTCCAGAATCCAGCAATGCCACCACTTGGGCGGCTTCTGCGGGCGAAGTATCCATATGTTTTAGAAAAAAAAGTTTTTTCAGACGTCCCAAAGTCACAGTAAATGAAATAAGAAACAAAAAGTTTAAAGACAAGCGCTAATTTTAGTTTTTAAACGAGAAACGTACTCCAACCCTAAATACACATTTGTCTCAAAACAGTGATTAATTTCATTTATAGGATAAACAAATGAAATTCTAATTTCGAATTTTGATTTTTTTCTTCTTACTGTAATGACCAAACTGCCAGCTACACAATAATGTTTTTTTTTTCATGGAATTAATTCTCTTTTGTAAAAAATTAGGACAAAAACAATAAAAACGAAAGTGTTTCGATTTTTTTGATGAGAAGTGTATNTTTTAGAAAAAAAAGTTTTTTCAGACGTCCCAAAGTCACAGTAAATGAAATAAGAAACAAAAAGTTTAAAGACAAGCGCTAATTTTAGTTTTTAAACGAGAAACGTACTCCAACCCTAAATACACATTTGTCTCAAAACAGTGATTAATTTCATTTATAGGATAAACAAATGAAAAATGAAATTCTAATTTTGATTTTTTTCTTCTTACTGTAATGACCAAACTGCCAGCTACACAATAATGTTTTTTTTTTCATGGAATTAATTCTCTTTTGTAAAAAATTAGGACAAAAACAATAAAAACGAAAGTGTTTCGATTTTTTTGATGAGAAGTGTATTAGTTTATATTATAAATAAAAAGTTTTATAAGTGTGTTTATGCATGCGTTATCAATTTATCATATTATACAGGCGAAAGTTTGTGAATGGTGTGTGTGTGTGTGTATGTTTGTTACTTTTTCATGCGCAAACACCAAATAAGATTTGGTTTGCAGGAAGCTGACACCCTAGATTAACACATAGGCCACTTTCCTGCTGGAGTAACGTACACGTAATTTCGTGCTTTGCTGTCACACGTTGTAGACTGTTCTAGTCTATAGTCTAGACCAGCTATACTCAACCTGCGGCCCGTAGGCCGCACATGGGCTGCCATAGTTTTCTGTGTGGCTCCGTAGCCTCGCATAAATTTTTGGTGCCACATTTACTCAGTGTCTCAGTACCATTTATTTATACTTTACAGATCTCGACTATCTGATTCACTTAGTGACGGTGTGCTGAGACTATTCACCCGCTAGTAAAACATAAAAGTTGACCTATGGCTGTCACATGTAGCAAATTTTATCCATTTTCAATTTTTCACATACTCAAAAATCCCATTCCAGTAGATACCGTTAAATGTAGAATTATATTTTACTGTAGGGTATTGCGGCTCATCATGACCAAAGTAGAAGCGTTATGTGGCCCAAGAAAAAAAAAGGTTGAGTTTAGACAGTGCCAGTCGAACAGTGATAATAATAAGGCAAACTGCCACAAACGAGGCTTACTTTCTCTACCAATCAACCTTCATTTGGGTCTCCCCAACCAATTTTTTTCACGCATTGGGTATCAACCATAGACACATTGACGATAAAAAATCCTACAGTATCTTGGTATTGATTTTGTTTCCTTTTTGCTGCTGCCTCTTTTACGATCGTCACTTTCGCGCAATAGAAGGCAAAGCGTCTGAAGCAAGGTGGACCACGTTCCAAATTAGATGTATGTAGGTAAATCTTCTTCTCTGTCGTTTCACTCTTGACAGAGCGGTCGTGGTCACGTCGAGGCCTCCACGT
>NDFZ01004164.1:0-16325 GCA_002192655.3 Mamestra configurata
GTGAGAGTGTGTATTCTATGGTGTGTGTGAGTGTGGGGTGAGTGTGATGGTTGAGTGAGAGAGCTTAGAGATTTGTGTGTGGAAACATGTTTGTGGGATGAGGTCTACGTGTGAACTCTGTATGAAATATGAATATATTTATGTAATACAAATAAAAAGATTTTCTGATTCGTCATAAGATCAGTGCAGTAGATAAGTTCATTGTTGCTAATACCTACGCGTGTCTATTTTCCGCTAAAAGGAACCAATTCCATCCAGCTCCATCTTTCCGAGGTGTCCGTGCCGATAACCGACAAACTTGAGCTTCTTGGTGTCACGTTACCATTTAGGGCCAGGCCACAACAGTGCGTTGCGGCGTCGCATCGCAAAAACGACGTCGCACAGCAATACAATTACAATTCAATTACAAATAGATTTTTGCGATGCGACGCCGCAACGCAGTGTTGTGGCCTCGCCCTTACCCTCAGTTTTGGTCTTTCCATAGAGGCAAAGGCAAGTGACTGTCAAAAAGTACGGGGGANAACGTTACCATTTACCCTCAGTTTTGGTCTTTCCATAGAGGCAAAGGCAAGTGACTGTCAAAAAGTACGGGGGAGATGGTACTTCACGCCGGAACAGCTGCTCACTTCAACTTTATCAAGCGCAAGTTCGATCTTGTGAGTAGATAATGTTCTCATCTTTGATGATGGATCTGGCAGATCCGTCCCAAAGATGCTGACCAGCTTAATACCCTTGAGACAATTGAGAAACGAGCCACGAGGATCATTGGCAATGATAGCCTCATCGAGTCAAAGCTCCAAAGTCTTGAGCATCGACGCCGAGTGGCTAGCCTGTCGGTTTTCTATCGGTTGCATTTTGGGGTGTATGCTACGGAATTGCATAGTTTAACTCCACCAAGCCCGTTCCATCATCAGACCACAAGACATAAGGCGATGCACCACCGGTTTATACATAGTGAACATCCCACCCACACGCACAAAACGTTTTGGGAACACATTCATTGCTACAGCTAAGGAGTGAAATTCCCTGCCAGAGTATTGTTTCCTGTCCCTGATAGCCACAACCTGGGAGTCTTTAAAGTCAAGTGTGAATAGGTTACTTCTAGGCAAGCGTGCTCCATCTTCGACAATATCATCGCTTACCATCAGGTGAGACAGTGGACAAACGCGTGCCTATCAATAATTAAAAAAAAACATTCCTTAAACCCGACGTCACATAACGTCTTCAATGAATATTTTAAAAGATGAAGATTCAAAATGTTTTTTAAAATTTTTTACTCTGGTAAGTGAAAAGGTTGTCTGTCATTACGGGAAAATATAAATGATGTCAAACCACAAATGTCAAAAAGACTTCAGTTCTCATCTCCCTTGTCAATCTTCACCTCAACTTCTAAGAGTAGAAAAACATTGAACCGCTCGTTTACCGATTTTGAAATAATAATTAACTAATATGCATAACATAGACTCTGATAGTGAAGATGAGTTACCGTCAGGATGGGAGCAGAAGTCAACAGAGGATGGAAACGTTTACTTTATAAAGTAAGTAGCTATGAGCATAGTATTAACGACATGTTGTCATGTTTTATCTAAAAGTGGTAGCTGTAAAAACAGAGCCTATTTGAACTTTACACTTCAGCACCTGTACGAATAAGACGCAATGGACACATCCAAGAACAGGGCGGAAGAAGGAAATACCAAAAGAACTGCCATTCGGCTGGACAAAAACAGTGGACGATGAAGACAAACCCGTCTATGTTCAGAAGGAAACTGGTAATAAAACCTACGTGGATCCCAGGCTAGCGTTCGCTACGGATGCGAAGGAACATGTGCATGACTTCCGACAGAGATTTGATGCTTCTTCCACAGCTTTTCAGGTCAGTTTAGTGATAGAATTTTCAAGCTGTACCTAATGTTTTGCTCCATAAGCTTGGTTTTTTAGTAAAAGCTAAACTCAGTGGCTTTGAATCTATGATACCAAATTAATCTTTCAAGAATAAACTATCCTAATAAAATGATATATGTAGTTCTAATTTTTTTGTACATTTTTCATCATAAAATGATTCATCTCTGATACTACAGATGACTTGGAAAAAAGCCAAATATATTTAAACATTATCATCCTATTTTAATAATTAATAATGATATATAAATCAGGCAATAAACTGGTTCTACTAATCAAGTTCTTGAAGACAAGATCCATTTAAGAGTTAATATTACACACTTGAACAAGTGTTAGAGGTCAAGGTCAATACTTCAACTGTTATTAAAAGTAGTTATGTAATCAACCTAACTAGAATGTTCTAGTTAACTTGAAAACAAATGATTCTAGTAGAATCCTTTGTTAAATTGAAAAAATAATCCCATCTATTAATATATATTTTTCATTATATATACTTCTACATTGTCATTCTTGCATATAAGTTCAGCCTTAGCTACCTCTCTGTGAGTGAGAGTCACCCTTGCTATTTCATTCTTTTGTAAAAAGCCATTTAAAAAACCTTAAAATCCCTTGTTCTTTTATTTTTTTAATGATCAAACATCTTTGCTTTTTTAGGTACTACATGGGGTTGACTTATCAGGAAAATATGCACTTGTGACAGGCTCTAATGCAGGCATCGGATATGAAACTGCGAAATCACTAGCAAGGCATGGCTGCAATGTTTTATTTGCAAACCGCAATATGGAATCTACCCAGGAAGCAATAAAGACCATAGTCCAAGAAACCAAAGCTTCAGAAAATGACTTAAAATCCATTCATTTGGATTTAACTTCCCTGCAGAGTGTGAAGAAATGTGCTGCAGCCATAAAAACTGTGTTTTCAGAGTAGGTATTCTATAACTACCTTGTTTAACTTGTTCTAGAAAAAAGGCTTTCTTGGGAAATAAGCTATAAGTACCTTCTATAACAATAACCATTTTCCTATAGAACAACATTTGTTCATAACTGTGTAAGGTGTAATAGCCCAAGAATTTATGAATGAACTCAAATGGAAATGACCCACACAAGTGCTTGTTTCATAGGTATTAAACTCACAATAATGACATGAAAATTATAGCTGTATTGTATGAGTAACTGCTTTAGGTTACCAATAAGGCAGTGGTATACTTTAGCAGTACTAAAAAGTAAAACTTTTGTTTAAACTATATTGAGACATTCAATACAACATCCCTTATAAATTTTGAATATTACAATCCGCATGATAACAAAATACGTATTTTAATCTTGTTTTTTTTTTTCAGCCATCTAGATATCGTCATTCTGAATGCAGGAGTATTTGGACTGCCATATACCGAAACAGAAGATAACATTGAGATAACTTGCCAAGTCAACCATGTCAGCCACACATACTTCGCTATATTGTTGGAGCCATTGCTGAGGAAAGGCTCTCGAGTTATATTTGTTTCTTCAGAATCACATAGGTGGATATTGTGCTAACTGATTTAAAAATTGATTTAAGTTTTCCAGGATTTCTTGTTTCTCAAATGGTATTTGCTATTTAGGGGCACTTTATTTAACTACAAGCTGTGCCCGTGGCTTCGCTTCTGTCACCTCCCGTCAACCATTACCTACCCTACCCTACTTTCTTACCCTACCTACATACCTAGTTTTTTTTGTTTTATACCTTCCCTGTAATCTGGCGAACAAAACAACAAAAGAATTAGCCAAATCGGTCGAGCCATTCTCAAGTTATAGTATGACCAGGAGAAATAGGGGTTCATTTTATATTTATAGATAGGTGTGAAGGTTAGTACAAGTGGATACCCCATTATACCATTGAACGCTGGCACTAAGGGCCCTACTGTGATGTCTTAAAACCATAAATTATCCGTTGTGAGGGAAATATACCTATACCCCGTCAAATAAATAAATAAGAAAATTTGGCCGCCTATCATCAACAAAAAAAACTTAAATTTAAACTATCATTTTCAGGTTTGCTGACCTAAAGAATGTTTTTACACTACAAAACATTGCAATGCCGAAAGACGCTTACAGCTCGATGATGGCCTACAACAATTCAAAATTGTACAATGTGATTACTGCTAAGGTAACTAAAAACATAGTACATATTTATTGAGATACTAGCTTTGCCCATAATTTTGCTTTGTGTTAATTTTTTTTTTCATGCAAATGTAGCCTATACCTCTAGAGTCTATCTTGATACCAAAATTCATCAAAATCGGTTCAGCGATTTAGGCTTAAAAGCGTTTATTTACTTTATTTTAGTTAGGATACAATAATTTTGTCCACGGTTTTCAAAAAAACAGCCTTCAGCAGTCCAGTGCTGCTATCAGTCTCCNTTACGATAAGTTCCAAACCCGAACTAGACTACGCCCGAAACCACGGACTTCGGGCTTAGAGAGTAGCCCCCCTGACTTGTCTGGCAGTAAATCCAATAACAAATTATAATAGTAACTATATTATAGTCTGAAAAATGGTTTTTACTTTAGTTATTGGATTGTTAGCTCCATACTTTGCAGTAGACCCTCAATATCAGATGAAATGCATTTCTTTGTAGCCAACAAAGCACATTGTAATGGAAACTTCCAATAAAAAATAGTATTTTGAATGTTGTTTTGTATCTTTATGAAATGTTAGTATTAGTACCTGTAAAAATGTATTTATAAGTAGTGTTCGGCATACACAGGTATACTATTTTTAACAAAAATAAAAACAACTAAAAGCTCTGGTGTGTTTTATTTTATAAAAATCTCAACAAATGAAGAATATAGTTTTAAAGGCCTTTGTTTTTTTTTTTACATTGACCACTCGCAGTCAGCACTCTAACGCTAGTTACTTCTTAACCGGTCTAGTAAAGGCCTTTGGACACACACATCTTATCTGATCAGCCTTTACGTTCCCACTGCTTGGACTTGGGCCTTCGACTCAGTTGGAAAATGAATCAACTTACATTCTTACTTCCATGGATAGTCCCTTAGCCTAAGGCGCAGTTCACACGGCGATCAGCACGCTGATTTTATCATAAAATTATTAACTGACTAGATCTTACAATAATATTTATACAAGTCTATGTGACTATACTTAACTGTACAGACGCCAGCACATCAAGCTACAACAATCTGTCAAATTCTTTTAGTGGATAATCAACTTTATCGCCACAGCATTAGATACCGTTCCGCTTAGCTTGATGTGCTAGCGTCTGTACTAAGCGTTTTAGCGTTCCCTGTGTGTCTGTTAAGTAAATACAATCAGAATGCGATCTTGTGGCCAGCAGGGGGCTTTGAAAATTCATTTAGGGGCAGTAATACCATATCCTACAAGAGACGTTCTTAACTGTAGGACGTGGAGGAAATTTGTAAAGACTGTGATCCACAGTTTTACGTTCTGTATAAGGGTCTCCTCTATCCAACAGACAAGTTTCGTTCGGTAACTATATGAGATATTTTGTGGTCAAAAGGTCCTTACAGAACAAGTGCCTGGCTGTGTTTCGTCAGACCAGTTTATTTTAGGACCCCTAATGGCGGCTAATTACGGAAGGGTAACTCGATATGGTAGGACTTTGAGCGGCCGGCTCTCGGACTTCTTGGAGGATTTGGTATTACTAAACGATTTTTTTTTCTATGCTAAGGATGGTGTTCGGAAGGATACCTACCATCTGTTATAGTCGTTATCAATTTCCCAAAAAGTCCGACACATAGGTGATACCTGACGTCAAGACAAATGAACGGTTGGAAAAACATGTTATCGAGAATGCAAGTCGTCCATGAAACCAAATGTTAAGTATAGATAATATTATCTGTAGAAAAATATGGCGATTTTGACATCTTTATGTGTCAAGGTAAATTGTCAAGAAGAAGTGAAATAAAATATTGAATTATTCTTGTTTTATAGGCAAATATTAAAATAATCCGTGTTTTTATTTATTTATCATTCCAGTGTACATAATAAATGCGTAAAACTCAAAAAATAAAATAAATTGTGATACTACATATGAAATTAATTATGCTGGTTCGGACGCTCCTAACGGTCACTGAATTTCCTTTTAATCTTAAAAAATGTTCTAAGCAATACAAAAATAAATAATGTTGTTGTTCATTGTGGTTGTGTGTGTACGTAAAACTTTAAAAAGTTAGTGATTGCCTTCGTCAAGATGGGGGACAAAATGAATAGAGAATACTACGAGCCTGGGGCCACAGCCTTCAACTACAATAATGTGGTAAGTAATCATTATTGCTTCACTTTTACCTTTAAACATAATGGAAAAGATTGTACCTACGTAGTTTTAACTATAGAATCTCATTCACCATGTCGATTTGGAATTACCATAGTGAATATTTCAAGCAAATTATGCACAGAATAAGGTTCTTTCTATTAAATTATACTTAGTAATTGTCTAAAATAACCTTGGAACATGTATAACTTACTGAAACAAAGATATTAGCAGCAGTAGGTACTAAGCTAATACTAAAGGTTGACTGACACTTTCTGGAAAAGAGATTACCCCCCAGAGAGTTTAGAATTGTTGCATATCCCATTTAAAGGGTATTTGTTTTTCAAGATGCATTAGGACTTGTTTTACCTTTTTAAACCTTCCATTGTGAGTGTTCTTGTTGCTAAAATCTTGATTTATTTTGTTTTAATTTTATCATTGCTTTGAAATTAATCAAGATAATTACAAGGTGCACAAACAAGATATCGCAAGTTACTGCAAAAACATTGAAACTTAAACCTTCTAGTCTTTTGTTTACCAGGAAATTGTAATAAAATTGTATATCTAGCCATGTCCTTTGCTGTTTAAATATAAAATATGAATTTGTTGCATTACTACACTACCTTGAACATGTATTATCTGTTGTAAAATGTTATGACAAGAGTTTTAGCAGTTTTTATCTAAAGATATAAATTACTGGTGAACCCTGGAACTAAGTTCCCGTGTGTTTGTAAATCTGTTGTAGGCAAGGCTAAATTGGGTCAGGGGCGGGGTCTTCTAATCTTCTACCTTTCCTCCTTTAGTGGAGGTAGAAGTATCTAGTCTTCTTTTTTGTAATTTATTTTTCCCTCCTTATTTTTTGTAAGGTTTATTTGCATTAACAANAAGGTAGAAGTAGTAGTCTTCTTTTTTGTAATTTATTTTTCCCTCCTTATTTTTTGTAAGGTTTATTTGCATTAACAATGAAGTCATGTAATGTGAGTGGTAATGTTCAACGTGAAATTGTCACCAGTGATAGGTGATAATAATACCGTCATCATAAGAAAAAGGACATATCTACATGAAACATAGTAACGGATTTCTGACCGTAAGTCATTCTCTTAATGTCAGAAATTGGTTTCTTCGTTTTGTGTACATATACCTTTTTTCTTATGATGGCAGAATACTTGTAACTAACAAAGATAGAGAATTTGGTAGAATGGCAGGACACTCTTAGCTTTTTTTTTTTGTGGGTATCTGTACAACACGTTGCATTCCAAAACGGGAATTATAGACGTGGGTAAGAAGGCTGCCAGGCTCAAATGGGATTGGGCGGGTCACGTGAGTCGCATGCACTGTGACAGTTGGGCATAAATCTCTACACATTGGGTGCCTGAAGATGGACGGTGCCGCCGATGCCGGCCCAGAAAGAGGTTGTGAGACGACCTGGACACGCATTATGAGGGATGGCGTAAGGTGGCGCCGGAAAAGAAAACTTGGAAGGGCTTGGGGGAGGCCTTTGCCCAGCAGTGAGACAGTGTAGGCTAAAACAAAAAAACTATCATGGATAGTCCCTGTTTGGGAAGCATGGAGTGTTCTGTCAGAATCCTGCCGACATAAACCCTACAACTCCTACCGCTAATGTGAGTCAGGGGCCTGGCCAAATAAATCATGCAAACACCCAACTAGGGAGACTCCTACCTACTGTTGTGAATATACAGACTGATGTGTTTATAACTTACGTAATATAATATAAAAATAATACCTTTGGCTGCTAAGTCTTAGATAACAGAATCCAAGGTATTAATCCACAATCCACCTACACCTTTTTTTTTTGTTTTTAAAGATCAAATGAAATTATTATCAAATGATTTCTTCCGCTCTGTGTGGAGCGGATGGGCGTGTCAGACTCTTACTGACTGAAACCCATCTGTGTTCCTTCTAAAGCCCTTTACGTTCCAGGGCCGCAGTGACTCTTTCAAACAAATTCCGCAACCCTATCCACCTACACCTAGAGTCTCAGCATACATTATGCTGCACTTTGCTTAGTTTGCATACCATCAGCTAGATTCATTTACAAGCACTTATTAACTTGCCCTCTGTACCTTCCAAGTATTTGTTTGCTCACAGAACATCTAGCAGCTGTTTAATATCAGTCTTCTTTCTAGGAATATTTTGTTATTGTTTAAGTTATTTTTAGCTTAGGTATGTTCTGTGTTTTTTTTTTCATTATAATGTTATCTGTCTGTTTATTTATATTGGCAGCTATTTTTATCTTAATTTCATAATGGTTTGATATTATTTTCCTGTATTATTTATTTATAAAGCTCAAAGTTAAACCTGATATTACTATGTGAACAGTTAGCAATAATAATAAAAGAACCAGCCTCTGGTTTTATTTTTAATATATATTTAAGAGTTGAAGACAATAGTTCATTAAAATACGCGAATACTATTAAAATGTTTTCCCACTTAACATTTACGAATCTTTTCTATTTCTCAGTAATGTTTTCTTATTAAGTTTTGATTAAAAACAAAGTTATTTTTATGTTAAATCACAAATTAGGAAATAAAACTCTACTGAAATCAGCGAAACACAAGTACAGCGAAAAAATGTATTACAACAGTTTAAACATAATTTGCTGTATCTAATGTGTTACACCATATTAATATAAGCAGAAAAGGAGCTACTCGCAACATTAAGCACGTCAAAGTAATATGTGGCAATTTACCAACATGTGCTTACAAAATATGCAAGAATATTTGAATTAAATGCCTACGTGAAACTCGTTCCAACGAAACATAGTACTCGTACGTCTCCACCTTTACTGCCAGATTCCGTAAGATTTCGCCATGATACGACCAGCTACCTATGTATTTATGTAAAATTATTGTTGATATGTAATGTCTACATGCTGAGATAAGAACGGAATATGAACTTATCTTTATAGCAATCGACGAACGTTAGGTTCCTCAGTTTCGCGACGCCTGTCTCCGTGATGCTTTATCAACAGCTTTTATATGCACACAAAGATCCAAAGCCTTATGCGGCGAAGAAAGCAATGTGAAACTGTACATTAACAATTGTTTACATGCACTAAAGTACTGAACTCAACAACGTTTTGTAAACATTTTAATTGGAAATTATGACTGTTGATTATGAACCGATGTTTGCTTCGTGAAAGTATGTACAGTCAGACTAGAAATGCCGATGATATTGTAGTCGCATGCTCTTACGTATAGGCGTTATTCTTCGCCTGGTTCCAAGTGCTTCGGCGCGGGAAGTTAAAAAATAACACGCCATTGTTCACAATTTTCTATTTTACCAACAGTTTGCCGATGAACAATAATAGTATCTTGATCCCACGACGAGACAATGCGAAGTGGGCCAAGCAGCTGACACAATTTAATTTGCACGAAACGCCACGCCACCACCGCCGTATTAATTGTGCAGCAAAGTAATATCTACTTTTTACTCCCACGCTTCCACCTGTGCGATGCAATCGTTTATGCATCCATGTACGTAGAGTAGCTTGTTCTGTGTAAATAACTCATTTACATAAGGGTGTAGGAGCCTCGCCAGTTCGCCACATAAAGAGTTCGCGCAGCATCTGCCACCGCGCAGCTGTCGCGTATGTTGCAAGAAGCCACTTATGTCGGAGCCTGTATAAAGAAACTTGTCTTAAAAACTCTACAATATGATTTGTAATATATGTTTAAATGGAAGAGAGAATAGGTTATCGAATTAATTGCATCCATGTTTGTATTATTCATGTATTTTCTTTCATGAGGTGATTGCGGCATCGATATCAAAGGTTTGCAAACACGATTTCAGGTTTGCAAACACTATTTCGTGTTTGCAGCGATTAAACGAATCAGTTTGATTCACCGCCACCTTTTAAAAGATACTACATTAATTTAGCCAACCTCAAGGCAACATACTCGTACGCATATATGTGTATAAATTACTAGCTTTTGCTCGCGACTTCGTCCGTCTGGAATGGTTACTTTGGGCAGACATTTTTAAGAAACTATTTTGTCTCTCACCCCTATTTCAACCCCTTCAAGCCCTTTTCTCGCGACAAAATGCATATGTCCCTCTCCAAGATGTAATCTATCTCTGTACCAAATTTCATCTAAATCGTTTCAGCGGTCTAAGCGTGAAGAGGTAACAGACAGACAGACACACTTTCGCATTTATAATATTAGTATGGATATGGATTCTTCTTCTTCTCCCGAAAGAGTGACGCAGCATTCCCAATTTCCCACTGTTAACGCAAACACCCTAAAAAAGAAAAGCAAGTTTTTATTTGCAAAGTAATTTAATTTTTGTAACTATAATAAAGAAAGATAAAACGATTTTTTATGGCGTCTAAGGTCNCCCGAAAGAGTGACGCAGCATTCCCAATTTCCCACTGTTAACGCAAACACCCTAAAAAAGAAAAGCAAGTTTTTATTTGCTAAGTAATTTAATTTTTGTAACTATAATAAAGAAAGATAAAACGATTTTTTATGGCGTCTAAGGTCGCATGTTCGGAGTATGGCTGCTGTCGGTGCCAGGGTACCAGGGACGACGCTCGCGTGAACCGTCCCCTCACTACCATAGTTACATTTTGTGTGGGACTCGACAACGCGCCGAATTGCATTCGTTAGCTACGAATGGGATTTTTTTTTTGTAAAGAATTACTTATAATCTATTGCAATTTTGCTTGAAGTCAGAAGACCTAGCCATTACGCTACGTCACTGAAGTGTCCACCAAAAATGATATTCGCCCCAAGTTTTTCATGCATTCGAACTTTCCTAGAGAATAATTGACTGCAATGCAACACTTCTAGAAAAACTTTGAACTTGAAAAGATTAAAGTTTAAAAGATGTCGGCGCATTTCCTTACTTATTTTCCTTAATCAATAACCTATGTATTTAATTAGAGATTACCAAATCGATTTACTATTATCTAGATATTATTCATAGTTTTCAGACGTTGTTTCGTGTACACTCGATATAAAATTGTATAAGGTACGTAACTACCGATCGCGTGTTTGTGGCAAAACCTATCTACCTAGTTGGCAATGCTCAATGTTCGGCTCTGTCAGCCAGTCTGTTTCAGAGAGTTGCGAAATATTTTGCAGCTCGCAAGTCGCGACCTCCACGCTTACCATTGTTACTTTTATGTACAGTCAATCTATAAACATGTGCCACAGTGTCTCGTGAAAGAAAAACTATGAAAAAAATCTTATTTCCGAAAAAGAAAGTGAGGAAAACGGTTCGTGTTATAATAATGTAATGTTATAGATAACGTGTAGTGGTGCACTTAGCAAGAACATTGCACGGGTAAGCTAATCAGATACATTATCTCATATACCTTTGTACTTGAGCCGAATAGAAAGTCATTTCTTTTTTATTTTCTATTTAGAAGAAAACTGTTATCTTGCTCATTATTCCTGCATAAACCGATTCGGACTCAGTATTGCGCCTTGCGCGTTAAACGGCTGCAAGAACTTATTTCGTGAATTCTCGTCAAGAATGCAGGAAAAACTTGAATCAGGAAAACAGTTTCAAAATATGCATTTTTCTACCATATTTTGCTTCGAATCGTAGACGTGCGTAAAGCGAAGTATTGCTGTCTGTGACATACCGTCATCCATTCGCCTTGCGTCATTCGCTCGTTCTAGTCCAATCGCTTTTTTACCTTATTTCGATTACATCAACTAATTTCGCGTTACATCGATACCAGAAGTTCTGTGAAGATGGAAGAATTTCCATTAAAACGTAATGTTCACTTTGCGCAACGGTATAATAGCCTATTGACGGGTTAAGAAGGCTTCCATCTAATCAGATGCTTATCTCCGACTTCTGATATCGCAACGGACACTTCCATCTTAATACAAACACGATGTTACAATAAACACTTTATTTCTGTTAATGATTATGTTGTAAACTTCTGAACTATAAATAAATTGCTTTTCAAGACGACAAAGGAGATAAATGTTGAAATTGTTTGTCTTGTACGTCATATAAAACATAACCTCTATTTATCTATACTTAAATCAACTTTTTATATCGTCATAACATTGTTTAATTNGAGGAGATAAATGTTGAAATTGTTTGTCTTGTACGTCAGTTTAAATTATTTCTTAACTTTTTAGGAACGCAAATTCAAAACATAACCTCTATTTATCTATACTTAAATCAACTTTTTATATCGTCATAACATTGTTTAATTTCGAGGTCTACCAATCACGTCATTAAGACGCGAAACGAGTTGCACCAAGTTGGGCCCGATTACAGATCTTAAACACTTAATCACTGTCATTACGAATGCAACAATGGAAAAGTCTATAATATTCTTTCCTTCATATAGCTTCTAAGTAGAGATTTCTAACCGCTAAATACTGTTAGAGTAGACTGTTACGTTTTATATCGATTCGAATTTACATCGATCTGAATTTACATCGATCTGAATTGGTGGGTAAACGATTGGTCATTTCTGGTGTGGTGTACACTCATTTGAACCCGTATCCAATGCAAAGATGAAAGCTTTGCCACTCATATTATTTTGTTGCATGTCTGGGTGNGGTGGGTAAACGATTGCTCATTTCTGGTGTGGTGTACACTCATTAGAACCCGTATCCAATGCAAAGATGAAAGCTTTGCCACTCATATTATTTTGTTGCATGTCTGGGTGTATGACTACATTATTCGCGTTTGAACGGTAATTAGTTACTTTCTCCAGTTATTTCCGAACTGCTAATAGATTGTACTGACAGTTAAATAAGTATTTTCGTAGTTTTGACCTTCACCTTTGACCTGGTATTAAAATTAATTAATAAATCTTTGCTAGGGAGGTTTATTTAAATAATATACAGGTAGATATAAGAAGGAGATGCGATTAATGAATAGTTAAACACTTCCATTGCATTTGCAGTGTTTGCTTATGCAATTTATCTAAAGGTAATGGAGACACCCTGTACTGCCCTGTAGCTCCTGTGAATTAATTTTTAATCGGATAAAATGGGTCTTAGTCGTCGTAAAGTAGAATTTGTAAGAACGGGAAAGTGCACCTGCTGGTGCACTTTCTTGTTCTTACAAAGTCTGCCAGGGTATTATATCTAACCTATTAGTCATCGTTTTATTTGTAAGTCTATAAGTCCAATCAAATAGTTGTTTTTGCCTTCGGCGACGAAATTATAATTAAGTTGTCTTTGGCAAATAGGTATTTGATCTAAGGCGTCCGTTTGCATGAGCGTGTACGCTCATGCAAATGTAAATCAATTCCAAAAGTCATGATTGAAGAACGATCGATGGTGAGAGATGGAATTCAATCGACATTACAGTAAACTCAAAATAATCTTAAATATGGCGGCGATATATTATTGGCTGATATACGGGATTGGAAAAAAGGCAAGGACCCATTCCATACACATATAAAAACAGACCCATTCGCTTAAAAGTCGTGACTAATATCCAGATTTTCGTCAATNACAAGGACCCATTCCATACATACACATATAAAAACAGACCCATTCGCTTAAAAGTCGTGACTAATATCCAGATTTTCGTCAATCAATTTCATGCAACCATCAGTTACTGCATCAGACGATGAGTGTTATCCGTCAATCACAGCCTTGACAGTGGTTCAACTGACAGCAAAACCTACCGTGTAATGGTGGCCGCTTCCATCTTTTTTTCCACTACAAAAAATATTCTCAGTAGGTATACACATTTTTATCGAAAATATCGTGCTTTTCCCCTTCTGACGTCAACAGGTTAAAAATAAATCATAGCTTAATAATGTTCGATTCTTCGATATGTTTAATTGAACTCGCAGTCTACGTGTAGACTTGTAGTTAACATACGTGGAATTCCTAGCCACTCACTTGTTGGGCTTGCTTACGTTTGAAACCCTACATTTGTTTGCAAGGGCAACCGTCTGTGGCAAAGAAAACTGTAGTTGATTATTGAATGTATTCAAAATAAAACGTTATTAGTTATGAACACAGCACTTTACTAGTGACTTCAGCGGACTTATATTTCTCTTAGTCAGTAGGATTCAAAAAGTCCGTCTACATCATAAAGGGAACCTCTGTGAAGTGAAAATATCTAGTTCATAGAGTTTGGGCTGAGCGTTGATGAGTCAGTCATAGAGCGATGCCTTGCGCATGATCTTATATACCTACATCTGCAAAATCATTTCACTTACATAGTACGATCAAATAGGAATAATGTGCACATATGCGTACCAAATAACGAAACTGCTTTCTAAACGCAACCCGCATTTCCGTGTCGTCACGCTTGTTGCGCACTGTTGTCACCACAGAGTAACCGCTAACATACTAGTACCCTCTGATCTAGCTAATTACTATGGTGACTGACCAGCAGACTAATGGAAATAACACTATACGATTCCACGAAATAGATTCTTTCAATCTATTTCGTGGAATCGTATAGTGTTAGTTATAGGCACAGAGCCTGAAGGTTGGAAGGATTCAAATAAGTTTTACGCGATTCCGGTCTTGCCTTTTACTGAATGGTGGCCAAGATTGGGTTATAGAAATTGAGGACCTACAGGCGCGTTGGGTCGACGAAATACCAACAATCGGGCGTAAGGTGTTACGCCCGACTCTGGGACTAGAAAGCACTGAACCGGAAGGCATGGCAGAAAGGAAAACGGCTTTTGCCCAGCGGCGGATCATTCCAGGTTGAAATGATGATGATGAAAATCTAAGCTCCACGAGTAGCGATTTTAAAATTTCCAGGAAACCCTGAGCAGTCAAGCTTCGCAAAGGCATCTTGCTGACCGTTGAGTATGATCTTTTCGTGCCGATACTAGAGGTGTACCTACCCTTAATTACATGTCATGTGCACTATGCAGTAGATGTTTGTTGACTTTACTACTCACGTGCTTATTTGGTGAATGTCTGCTAATTTTGGACGTAAACCGGAGCCCCTACATGAGCTGCTGATCGCCCGCGTGACGCGGCTTTGGGCATCCCCGTGTTCACGTGATGACGTCAGCAAAACCACAAACATACTACATTATACGTACTTAGTAGTTATTTAAGCGTCTTATACATAAATTGTCCGATGAAGTTATTAATTAATAATACTTACCTACGACATTTTAACAATTAGTCATCGTAAGCCTTAAATGTAGTAATTATTGTCTTTTTCCGTTTGTGCCTAAATGTCAGTATTTTCCAGTATACATGGTAGAATTGAAATAGAAATAGAAATGTATTTAATGGCCAAGCTTTTTCCCTTTTTGTTTACTTCGAAAACAAAGGGGTTTGAAAGGGTAAGGTCGCAGTTAAAAATACTAAGCGAGATTGTTTGATATTTAAGGGTAACGAGGCTTACATTTTCATGTGAATTTTATTCAGAATCCAGAACAATGAAAATGGATCCTTTTGTGCCTTACCTCGTTAACTAGTAAAATTAGTCTGATTAAAATAAAGTAAAAAAAACTCGTGTTTTTATTTATCCTTCAGTTTTGTAAGTCAAAACTGATTTGACTCATTTGATTACCTGCCTACATAGTAGATATATTTGGCCATGTTGTGTGACGAAAGTCATTACTTTGGTTACCTCTGACACTATTTGCCGATGATAGCACCATAACGATACCTTGTAAAAGTGTTGATACTTATGAAAGTGACATAAATGACTCTATAAATTTAATGGTAAATTGGCTGGATGATAATAACTTAAAAATTAACCTAACTAAAACTAAATTAATACATTTTAATCAACGGATCAATTGTAAGAGTAATTTAAATATACGCTACGATGACCAGCCTATAGAAGAGGTCGATACAACTAAATTTTTAGGGCTCCACATTGATAAAAAACTGAATTGGAAAACCCATATCGAAATCTTATGCAAGAAAATCAGTAAGTCTGCCTATGCTCTGCACACATTGTCGTCTATAATGGGTGTGGAGGCGTTACTTACAGCTTACTATGGTTTAACAGAATCCCATCTACGCTATGGTGTCATTTTTTGGGGCAACTCAACAGATAAAGACAGGGTGTTCAAGGCTCAAAAGAGATGCGTTCGTTCAATATTTAAAATAAAACCTACTGATAGTTGCGTGCCTTACTTTAAAAAATACAAAATGCTTACTTTGCCATGCCTGTACATTTTAGAGGTAGCTGTATTTGTCAAAACAAATCCAGA
>NDFZ01004164.1:17291-57427 GCA_002192655.3 Mamestra configurata
GGGAACAGGGTCCAAGCTACCGGCGGTCAGGGCTCAAGAGAGAGGAACCTCCTAACAATACGAGCCGTGTCCAGAAGTACCGCTTTCTGAATCAGGCCCTTGATCCAGCTGCCTAACGAGAGCCTCCTGAGGTGCTGGTCGAGGCTCGTGGCTATTAAGCCATTGGCTGACACAACTATCGGTACAATGATTGCTGAGTCCACATCCCACATGTCGACAACCTCGCGAGCCAAGTCAATATATTTGATTTGCTTATCTTTCTCGGCTTTCACGAGGTTCTCGTCATGCGGAACGGTTATGTCTACAATCATTGCACGCCTCTCGATTCGGTCCACCACCACTATATCAGGCTTATTGGCAACAATAGTCCTGTCAGTGATGATGGACCGATCCCAGTACAATGTGATATTGCCATTATCGAGAACTGGGTCGGGCGCATACCTGTAGTACGGCACCTCCGATTCCACAAGAGAGTATTTCAGAGCAAGTTGCTGATGGATAATCCTGGCTACAAGGTTGTGCCTATGCAAGTATTCTCCGTTAGCTATTATTAGCTCCGTTATTGTTATTATTATTATATATATGATAGAAGTAAACACAAAAATAAAGAACTAATGATTTCAAAACAAGGTTGAAAAGCTTCAGGCTATTTACGAACGAACATACAATTTAGCTAACTGTTGTAATGTTGTTCGAAGTACACTCTTTGAACAACAAGAGAAATATTGGTAAACATAATTAGGTTTGAGGTTTATTTTGTAATTTTGTGGTAACATTCAAATTTTGTATTAAGAAATTCAAGAAACATACCTTGAATTACTGTTATCAGGTTTTCCGAATTTCATTTGAGTAACATTCACTTTATTACCTAACGAAGGATGTGGTAAACTGGATATAAATCACTGTGAAGTTACTGAGTTCAGTTCATGATTTTCATACTGGCTTGTAGTTAATGACCAGAGATCGGAATAGGTAGACTATATTTACCTAATGTTCGTGGAAGTAAGTAACATAGAGTTAATAATACCTACTGTAAAATCCCGGAATCATAAATGGAATCATGACAATTAAAACCCGGGATTATAAGTCATGAACTGGACTTTGAGTATAGTTACAAATTATTGATATGTAGAATCAAAAGAAGAAAGAGTTGTGCGAAAACAAAGCTACTTAATTTAACAGTTTTAGTAGGTAAGTACGGAATTCTAAAAACCTAATAAGCTTCTTCAATATATTAATTTTGTTCAAATGCATTCAAAGCGCAATAAGTAATTTGCAATTTATTAAATCCCGGGACACAATCGTCATGTTTATGATTCCGGGATTTTAGAGGAGGTATTATCAACTCTATGTTACTTCCACGAACTATAGGTAAATATAGTCTACCTATTCCGATCTCTGTTAATGATGGTCATCCATACTGATATTTTCTAGCATGTAGGTTGTTGTGGTTGATGTTCTATAAAAATACACAGATATGGAAAATATCTCTCTCCTTGAATACATAATAAAAACATACATACCGTAAAGTTTGTTTATATACTTCCAAGCAAATTGATAAGCACGATAAGTAATGACATAAGATAACTTAGAAGAGATAACCCGTAGATATCAACAACATTCATAATAGCGTTTGTCATAATGAATAGCTGAACTGGTATACCCAACAATCGATTGAATAAACCATTATGCAACCCACTTACAGATGATTTTATCTCGATCATCAGCATTACCGATGATTTTTAATGGACACTGGTTCTGCTACCAAAAGTATCTTCATACCGATCCAATCTTAATATCGATTTAATCGGTTCTAGCATTTCGTGGTTCGAAAGAGATCACTCTTATTGATGGCCCGTTGATAGTGGTGATTTTATTACGTTTGCACCGATGATTTAATTCTTCGGTAAGCTATCGTTCATAATATCTGTACTTCTTATGTCTATCCTCTTAATACCCTCATAACATAGCAATTCACCTTATCGTATTTAGTTTTCTCCGAAACATCAGAAAAGTAGGATCTTGTTCCAGACGAAATAATATAGCATGAAAATCTGTCCCAGCGCCGCAAAGCTAATTAATTAACGACAAAGATAGTAGAATAAATTCTCATTTGGTTGACTCCATTAATTTTGCTCTACGGTACCCGCTAATGCTTTTTTTCCCTGGCGACGATAAACTGGCTCTTGAAAACTTATTATGATATAGGACCAAAAACCTTCGTTTAAGAGAGTTAAATGGAAAATCACAGTGGGTTGGCACTGCGTTTAATTAGTCTTTCATCTATAACTGGTGCTGTTCCGATTACTTCCAGTTGACTCATCCTGTGCCTATGAGAATTAAAACGTTTGATCGATTACACGTGCAGATTAGAAACTATTTCATCCTATAAATAAACTAAATGCAGTTTTCCTATCAACATCTTACCTAATGATGCTGTCACGCCAGTTTAAGTAGAAACCTTAGCAGATCTAGATCGCTCTATTTTTATTCGACTTGATCTTGTCTCGAACAAATTAGCCGCCATGGTTGTGAACTCGACTGGTGTAACCAATATGCATCGAGGTGTGTTCCTACCCAACGGTTTTCTAATGTGATATCGACGATCGCGTCCGGTCGGGGTTTCATTTCGCCAAGCCACTCCAATGCTACTATGTTGTGACCAGTTTTTATATAGGACACTTGCCACTGAATTGTGATTATAGCACGATAAACCAATGAATACTTCATAAGCATATTATACCAGGTCGTTTTCTGGTTTCACAATAATGTGTCTTTGAATATCGTCGAAAGTTGTCGAGTTGTTCGGTTGTTACAAACATTATCTTCGAAACAATTGGTATCAGTTTGGATTGATTTACAATCGACTAATTTGCGGTTTGTATTGTTGTTAACTATTGATTGAAGCCATATCGGAATTGTGGAACTTTCGAAATACAAGTTGACATTGCCGATCAGGTTTCTTTGAATTAGTGCTCGAACGATCAAACGGAGAAATCCACTAAGTGCCACAAGAGGTCTAGTTTGCTATACCTCTCTGTCAAACAAAGTTGCGACCTAGCTTGATAAACTGCCGGGAACATTTCGTTGTAAATTGTACCTTATCGAAATATTTTGACTAGCGTAGATAATTCAAAGTAACTGGTCACACTACACCACTCAATGTTATACTAACACTGTTATTAATATTAATAGCGGTGGACGCCGGTAATATTATGTTGTGACTTGTCTTATATCCTGGGCCTGTCACACCGAACCGTCTATAACTTGCTTCAAATCGTACAGTTTATTTCGAACCTTCTTCGATGTAAAACTAGCGAACACTCACTAATAGCGAAAGGTAAATGACAGCGAAATGTGAAAAAGAACATCTAAATGTGCAAATATTTAGAGCAACAGCCTATGAAACTAGTTCACCTCCTAATTCAGCTCAACGATGCTCGTAAATAGTGACAATTATTTTCGTAGTTCGTGACAGAGGCGCTTACATATTTTGTTTTGGAATAGGCGACATGACACGTCGTTAACCTATTTATGGGAAAGATAGTGGGTCGCGTTTTCACTAGCCCCACCTCGTGGATCCCTGAACATGACCAACCCTTTTGTAGCACGCGAAACAGGGGCGGAGAACAGTTCGAAAACTAATACACTGCATTACCTTACCCAGTTCTTTCTGCAGTAAACTGTTAGCTGACTTCTTCATGCAGCATTTTTTTTGCTAAAAGCCTGCATTGTAAATGTACATAGGATAGAAGCCGGATTTTGATAACTAAAACAGTCATTCATTGCCTTTAAAAATGGCTTCCTCAGGGAAAGTTTTAGTTTTTGTCAAACTTCACTCTGCGGTTTTAAACTATCTACCCAAAATAAAAGTTTATGATGCAGAAATGTGATTATGCAAGTTTGACTTGAATTTATTTATTGTTTATCGACACGATGTGAAAAGTGTACAGTGTGCGTTAGACTTTCCATTCAACAGCTAATTGATGGAAAGTGTTTTCTGCGCAGAAAGTCACAGTAAACTCAGTAAAAGTTGAAAAAACACACAAAAAAAGTGCACATCGCTTGATTGACAGCCGCTGCAATAGACACTTTTTATACAACGCGACGCGCTCTACTTACCCACTCAACGTAGTACGCTAATTTTAAGACAAATTCGTGACAATTAACCGTAACGATGGTAGCAATTTAAAAATCGTGACAGTCACATTTATGGCCGATTTGTAGCCATGTCTTATTAGCCAGGTACTAGCAAATGTAGTGTCAGTTTTTTGAATCTATGTTCAAATATCGAAAGCTTTCGCTGTTACATAATTTTCCCTATAACAAACGTAACTTAATTATGTGCACACGAGCGTACATTAATGTTCACGACTTGATCACTAATGCCAATTTAGTTGATATTATCGGCTTGTGGTGCATATTATGTGTGTTACCAAATCTCTTTGTCTTTCAATTCTGTATTTGATAATCGTGGGTTTATCGCTTTTGATACGATGCGATTAATTTCACGTAGCGCTCCTTGACGTCACTACGAATAATTTCATCACTTCCATGTTGCTATTCTCGACAAAAGACTAAATTCTTTGTTTTTGTGAAGTCGACCAACGACTACCTGTGGAGTAATCCGTGGTTTTGTTTGCTATACTGAGCTGTTTTTCTGAAAAACTGCGCGCTAAGAAAAATACTTTGATGCATCTAAGGATCCCTATTTCTGCAGAACATGATACAATCACATTATACGGACGATATAATATAAAAACCAATGCGGTTTCTCCACACCGCAGGCTCGGAAGTACTTACCAGAAGTGCAGTATCAATAAAATTATTCTTTTATAGCCAATATATGGTCTGTGGAGTAAGACATAAGCTTTCAAAATTGCCTTAAACCACATCGCTAGGTATCGATTTCTTTTCGATGTTCCGGTCCAATTTCACTCTGGTACCAATTTGAAGTTTATAATCTGTATAGCTTTTGTGCATATGTCCATACGTGGCCTCCGGCAGCAATTTGCTTGTTAATTTTGATTTATCGGCTTGTATTTTATAATCGATATTATTGGAGAAAGCGATGGCACCGGAAAGTAATCCTTTGCCATAGTTCACGGCTTTCATCAATCAGTGGCGATAGACAGGATTGCCTACATTAGGAACCCGTTTGTTTCTGATACAACTAGACGTGTTTGTTTAATTTAAAGACTCGTTTTTAATAAATATTTAAATTGCTTCTGAATAAAAAGGTGTCTCGATTATGATGGGGTCTCAATTGGCCAGACACGCCTCAGAATTTGAAAGTGATAGTATTGGTACGTGTTAAGTTATTTACTTTTTGCTGCATTTTTGTACAACAAAAGAAAACGGCCTAATTTTTTATGCTAAAGAAATCGACTGGTCATGGAAAATTTCAATTACTTACGGTCTTAAATCGTGTAGGTAGGTACACGCGAATACATCGTGAGGGCATCACGAAACATCATTAGGTATCAAATAAATTATTCGTATGAATCGTGACGTACTTTCGTAATAGGTACGCGTTAAACGTCTGTCACGTACAATATCTCGGACGGCGTCGGATTTTAATCGGCGAAAGTAGTTGCGTTGCGTGTTGCGCGTGCGCAGAAGTTTGATCGTTGCCGCGGTGTACCGCTGTGCTAGAAAGAACAGAAGGACAAACATGTGACAGTTCGAGGATCCGTGTGTATCAAGACCATCACACGTGAAATAAGCCCGATCCCAACAGTCTTGGCAAAATTGATACATTTTGGATATACAGCAAATACAAGAGCAGATTCAAATTTCCAAGCAATGTTCCTAGTTTTCTCCGAGACAAAGTTAGCCAAGGCTTTAGTTTTTAAAGTGGTCCTTCGGTACTTGTATTTTCAGTTGATATCACAGTACCTATTCGTATGGTTAAAAGCGTCATTTTGTAGTTACTGACGCAATAAATGTCAGCAATTTGCCTTTCCTAGCGTTAAACAACTGTTTCCCTTTTAAGTTAACATAGAGGAATTGAATGTTAATGTATGTAGATTAAATGGAGGAGTAGTCAAAGGCAAAGGCGTTACGTGATACCTTAATCACTGTCCTTGGATGATAGGTACAGTCATTTTGGGTTGTTACAAATATTATGAAGGAAGTAAAATTAAAATGAAGAGCTTTAGGTTGAAATTATTGCTAATTTAATTACATTTTTTAATCCTGTGGAGGACACGACGAATATTATAAAGAGGAAAAATTTGTATTTTTGTGTGTGTGTGTTTGTTTGTAATGAATAAACTCAAAAACTACTGTGCCGATTTCAAAAATTCTTTCACCATTGGAAAGCTACATTATCAGCGAGTAACATAGGCTTTATCCCCGTATTCCCACGGGAACGGGAACTACGCGGGTGAAACCGCGTGTCGTCCGCTAGTCTTAAAATATGAAAAATAGGTACTAGTCAATAGTCAATCATAATTTCCTGAAAACGGCTCTATTTTTTATGCGACCACACGATTAGTTCATTTTGAAATTACAATTTATTCCGCACAGAGCCGTAATTGCAAATATCGAAACAATTCTATTAGATGGACTATTTCGGGGCCGAATGTATAATTGTCCTGATTGAGTCGATGCTGTAAGTCATTACGCGATCGGACCACGTCTGTCTGTTCTGCGGGCTGAAATCGCTATCGCTAACGCGCTTTCATTACCACATTTACACAAGTGAACATTGTCAGTACCAATTGCGAAATTAGATCGTTGTTAAATTGCTTTTCGTCATATGATTTAGTAAATAACCGTCAAAACTGACAGGTGTGTTATTCAGAGACGTAATAACATAAATTTTGATTCCATGTTACGTCTACTCCCATTGACAGTAATTGTGTTATTATGTTCCTACCTTCAATACATAATAATAATTTGTGTACTCACATATAATTTTTGCCATAGCTGGACTTGCATGACGTGACTGCTGGACATTCATTAAATTAATGAAAAAGCAATTTCGACGATGCCTCACCTAATTTTGTCAAACGTTCTAATTTATGGAGAGCGATCTACATGCACTGGATTTTGCTTAATTACTCCAGTAGACTATAAATTGGCAAGTTCCTGTGTTTTAAGGCTTGAGGTCAACAACCACGCCCGTTGTGATCGCAGACGTCATCCGATTACTCTCGCTTCTTTCGACTCCGACACAAGCGGGTTACTGTGTCACTTTCTTCGTCTTCCGCCACTGATTTTATCAATACTTATATGTTTCATTATGCAAAATATATTTAAATCAGCATACTACGTCACATCGCACGCTAACAAACCAGGGCTTTCCGGTGGGAAATGACACTAAAATGTCAATCGTAAATCAGGAGATCGTATCATTAGTGTGTGACCTGATGATATTAATAAAGTTGGGTAAAATTGGAAGGTGCAAAATTAATTCTGGGAATGTTTTTCTTGCAGTATAAAAGGACAAGGGAAGCACAATCAAAAGCGCGGTCGTTACAGGCAGAACACATGAATACCCAACATCCCGTTCTCAAAGATATCGGATGCGTACGCCGCGCTTTATATCGCTTACCAACTGTTTCACTGGTTAATTAGCGAGGCAAACACGTTTCGTTTGTTTTAATCACGTTCTGATGACTTATAAAACTTTCTTTAAAAGTGCATTGTCAAATTTCTCTTTGCAAGAACGCGTGCCAGTCTTTTGGTAGACGACACAATGGTCAAATTAGTGTGTTTCCATCTGCTATTGTTAACACCAAACTCGAAAACTTCCATAATTATAGCTGTTTACTCTGAATTGGACGTGAAACTAAAAACTGGTGCTTATTAAAGAGCTTGTTTTAATATACAAGGTATAACAGAATAACCGCAATATCTCTTAAGGGGTTTTACTATGGGACCAACCCCAAAATCGCGAAAAGAAATCAGCTTTTCAGTACATTTTGTCGTGCTATGCGCAAATAAATGTATGGGGCAGTCGATTTTTTTTTCACGATTTCAGTGTTGGTCCCATAGTAAAAGGTATTCATAATGACGAGTACAGAGTGAGTGAGTGAGTGTTACAGGTTGTAGAGGCACTTTTTAAGTATTTTACCAGTACAATATGTCTGCATTCCAATTAAAAGGATGCAGTCTAAGTAACCTGCAGTGTTCATATAGACACATGTAAAATGTAATAAGATTGCTATAGCCGCACGTGGAAAACTATACCGCTGAATTTAAATTAGAAAACTGTCTAAGTAGTGACAGGGTAATAGCTTCTTTGCAAATTTCCTACGACCTTGTTGAGCTGTATGAGCAAAACATCGTCAGTTAGTTAAAACTGACAGTTTTGTACAAGTTTTTGGTCTGANCTGTAAATTAGAAAACTGTCTAAGTAGTGACAGGGTAATAGCTTCTTTGCAAATTTCCTACGACCTTGTTTAGCTGTATGAGCAAAACATCGTCAGTTAGTTAAAACTGACAGTTTTGTACAAGTTTTTGGTCTGACAGTGGCATTAGTGTAAAAGACACGAAGGACTAGGGGTCTTTTAGGTACACTTGTAATCTGAAGTTAAATAGGATTAAAGTTTTCTGGACTAATGAGCATATAATCGTTATTTTGGACGTCGATACCAGGTGGGATAGTACCTTAGCTTGTCCCCATAAAGCTTTTAAACGTCACTTGGGCAACCTTGCGCAGGCGCCGAGTAAACTTGACCTAGCTGAACTGTTGTATCCAGTTAATGATTGGCGTTGGATAGACGCTAAATGTTTTTTAATAGGCGTTATCCATAAAGTCGTCAATCATTTTTGAATTACCACTTACATCTCTATGCATAATTCAAATGGCTGTAGGTGTCTCATTTGAATGAATTTTCATAGTAATGTGATGAAAAGAAAATTGCTATCTTCACATGATTCTATTGGTTGCTAAGAAAATAAGCAGTTATTTCCAGCCTGTCAGTTCTTGAACTTAATAATATTTATCTTACCAAGCCCATATGATTTGTGTCAAAATATCGTAAAGCTGCTACGCTTGAAGTTCTACTTATTTTTGAAGGTAAAAAGCGTGACGGACATGTGTGTACAATTATATTCTCTGATGGAAAACAAACATTAATCTTTTTATTTTTAAATTGGTTAATTGCTTCATCTTGAGTTTCCTCGGCCTACTGCGAGTGTCCGCTAAGTATAACCCGGTCTACTTCCTTTATTATTTGCAACCTTAGATAAGCAAGACAAAAGCCAGAGATTTTGCTTGATAATTTTATCAAATGGTTAAGGTACTTTAGGTGGTTCCCTTTTCGCATCAACTTATCCAGCCACTTCTACCAACACCCACGGGATCTAAATTCTAAGCTAAGATAATTCTGCATTACTGTTTCAAAGCTAAATCCGTTCCCTTTGTCTCTTATGATACAATATTGTTTTAAGTTCCGCTTTACCCACGAATTAACCTTAGCTGTCGCAATATCCACATGCTCATTATAATTATTCTTCGAGTCGAATTGCCGAGAATGTCGTTGCAATTGCAAAGCATTATGTGTGTCAATGCTAATAACAACTGGCGAACACCCACTCTACACTTAAGGTCGAAGTTTAGGTGTATAATTTGAAAGCACTGACTTTGATGAACTCATCTCATATAAAACCTCCATGTTTTATGACAAAGCTACCTCGGTTACCGATAGGTAAACCCCTATCACTATGTCTGGAGGATTGGCAGTCACACCCACCTGTTTGCTAATGGCGTCATATCCCGATTACCATTGCGATAGCCGGGCTTGCTCATGGAAACAGGGAGAGGCCCGTGTTCGGGAACACGCTACATGCATACTTAATGGTAAGTTACACCATTTCTATATGTATATAAAAGTAATCAATTACCTTCCTTTTACTCTTACAAGACTTTTACGAAGTACTTACCCACTTGTCTGTAAACTTTGCATAAAACTATCTCGTTTAAACGCAGCACTCGTTAATAAAGACTTCAATGCAATGGTTTGAACGTCCCACATTTATTTCACTCCTTTTATAGAATGAAAGACAAACATTTGTTATTTGCTTTTCCTAAATGGAAGTGAGCCATTCCCAAACGAGGAACAGGCTTCTGTTACAATTATTGTTCGAATAGGTTTACATGACCGAGATTTTTGGAAACATTTTCTTTGCATACAAAAGTGACATGTTTCTCTAAAGCTTTCACATTATTGTTATATCATTGGCGCCCCGTGATTCCCATAAAACAGGGAAAGTATGCAATCTACGTGCCGCTGGAGGCGGCCGGTCGTCACGCCCATCCTACGCCGACTGTGGTCCGAAAGAAAGTGAAATTATGTTTTAGTGGACATCTTTGTCTTGCGTAATGTTGCGAGGGTGGACACTTTAAAATATATATTTTTTATGGTAGAGGTTCTTGGCTTCTTGGGGTCAAAAAGACAAACACAATCTATAAGCTACTTATCTTCCCGCGCAAGAAGTAGAAGTCAACACGGAAGCGCGTGTAAGGCGACGGGCTTCCAAAATACTTCCGATTTGTGCAAACTTAGAATTTAAACTTGGGTTTTGATCAACGTAATTCCTACATCATACTAGCAAAGTTTTATTATTTTTGGGCATGATGTAATTTGTTTTGGACTAAGTAAACGTTCTAAAAAACAGCTGGTGGAAGGGCACAAATTACTCGTTCACGGTTGCTGGACAGCGCCCTCGCGTTCGAGGTTAGAGCGATTCGCACGTGCACCATTAGAAAAAGTCAACAAAAAGCTATCACGATACCTGGTTGTTATTACAAGGAAGCAATTACCATGCCGCTGGCAAGTTGTTTGACCCCAACATTGAGAATTAGTTGCTATTGAGAATGATCGGAGCTCCAAACCTCCAAGGTGACTCGGGCAGTTATGCTCGATTTGGTGTTGAGTTTTCTAAGTATGTGATTATGTAAGCTATTATGTTCTAAATATTTCTAAAACGATTATCGTTAATTTTGCCCCAGCACTTGCAGCAACAAAATGTGGTTTTCAAACAATATTCACTGAATTATTCACCACGAAAGATCTGAAAAGCATCGTAACTCGTATTTAAGATCCAATGAAATATCGACGTTATTTCAGTCGTTAATACTTCTGCTATTTACATAAACCTAACCTGACCCTGGTGGCTGGTACTAAGGCCACGATAACCATAAAGCAGAAGATTACTGTAAAATCAGTATTATAACATTATATACTTTCAATATGCAATACTATCTCTGAACATTCTACGGAGGTTTACACGAAATTATTGTAATATTTGTAGGCGGTGCCGTTGGTGGCTGGTACCGATGCGCCATAATTCACAATGCCATCAGATAACCTCACGACGATGACTGTTTTCGTCAAATATTGATTGTCTGAACTTCCCAGCTTTACCAACCACACGGAACGATAAACACGACCAACGCAACCGATGAGCATCGGCAATTCGACACTTGATGAGTAGAACCAGCGTGGGATTGAGGAAGACAGACAGCCAATCGTGGACTGCTAATGTATTAATTACCATTCCATATTGTATTCTGAAACCTATTGTGAGTCTTCATTATTCAGCTGACGTAGCTGCTGTGTAATTTTTCTTCACGTAGGCTCATTGTTAGATTTTCTTTACAAACTTTTCTGCTTCATTAGTCTTTGCTCGGGTTGACGTAGTGTAATAGCCACCATATTTCTAACATGATTCAACTTTCATCAGGGTATTCTCAATACATATTTTAACTTGGTAAAAAGCATGAGGTTGCTACGTAAGATCTTCTTGCTGAGCTAAGTGGAGCATCTACGTCCTAATTACACGGGTTATTAATACTAAGTCACGTGAGTCGCGAGATCACGAGAAAAACACACGGAAATAGTTTTTCTATTCTTCATATAAATATGGTGCGAAATATAGCAAGAGTAAACTGATAATTACTAAACAGATTTTCGGCAGTGAATAATTTTCCTGCCGTATAAATAAAGCGAAATTTGCCGCTTTTCGTTTTAATCCAATATTATTTCGCTAAGTAAAATTAAAAAAAAAACGTACTCTCTAAAGTTATCCCGGCTAAGTGCCAAGATCTAATCTTTGTCAGAGTGGGTTCTTCACTCTATCTCAAATCATACTTGACTTAGAATCGCTTAAACTACAAAAAGTATGTCTCGTCGTATTTTTTATACGAATATCATACATAACCATAACTCTAGTGTCAACCACCACATCCAACTCGTTATCTCATACAACAATACGTGTTTAAGAAAAATAATTGCTTCCTACGTCTTCCTTTCCAAGCAACTGTGTCCGGTAGCAATGAATTCGTGTGGTAACTCTCATAATGAGACAAGCTCCGAATGTTAATGCTTGTACACGCAACTAATAGCAGGCGGATTTTCACGCATTATTAATGTTACATGTTGGCTAATTGTGGTCAACGATGTCTGCTTCTTGCTTGATTTCGCATAACAAGTGCAACGCAATTATCCGAAACTGGAGCATAACTGCTTTGCAAATGTCCGCGGATGGATTGAATACCGTTGCTTCAGCGACGACAAGTAAGCAAAGTACGCATAGACCTATTTAGAAGACAAGAAGATTTGTTAACCAACTGACCCGAACAGTTGCATTTCCTCAACTTTCAAATCAATTATTCTGAAATCTACCAACAAAGCAAGTTTAAAAATAAAGAAATGAGTTTTTAATTTTACAAGTGATTAGAACTCTCTCATTCTACGATTGCTCGCCAACAATTATTGTTTCCACTAAATTCGTTTCAGCATACAATGCTCCGACAGTTGAGACATTTGAAACACTGGTATATTTCATTGTATTATTTAACGTTGCCACGCCATGTTAAATATCATCAGGTTGCCCCTATCCAGTATGCAGATACAGATTACGAATCGTGCAGCTGCAGAGTTTTTGGTCGCCACTCGAACTGTAACATCGTTATATTTTTTTAAACACTGATTGTTTCGTAGGTACTTGGCGAGTTTTCTATTTTATCGTGCTTAACATCTGCATCAATATTTACTACCCATTGAGTGACGCTTGGAAGACATATTTTATCCAATGATTTTCACATGCACTGCAAAAACATGTGTGCAGCAGCTTTACGCGATACTTGAACATTACGTAAAATGAGAAGTATAACAATGATTCTATCTAATCCAACAAAAGACGAGCTACATAAGTTTAGCGGCGGTGTTCATACTGACAATTACACAATCTAATTGTAGATGATGTAAGGTTTTGTTTGACGGAATAATTGTATGTTCTGGATAACAATAAAAATATATGGAAATGATGTTGATTAACCGACGCCCATATCATCGATTCCATTCATCACCTCATCATTCTGTTGAGTAGTTGCGTCCGCCTCTTGCAGAACTTCACAAATGTGTTATGTCGACACAAGTCCGTCACTCATCGAAGATGATGAAATGGATATGGATCTCAATTCTGCCCTGTCATTTTGTTCTTAAGAATGTGTTACACTATCGTGTACTTAATTACTTCCTACATTGATGTGGCCCCTTTTTTAATCAAGTAGAAGTTATAATATTGGAGATTTATCTGATATTACCAAACATTTCTCTTTAGCTCGAATGCAGTCACTGATATAAATGATTCGTCATCGTGTGAGGACTATTTCGTCGAAGGGTTAACAACTCCCGCTCATTTTATTAACCTGTTCCCTCTACATATTCAAAGTCTGTTTCTCATTAATAAACAATGTCGTGCATCAAAGGAGCAATTCCAGGGATCGTTTAATTTTAAACTACCACATCTGTGATCAAATAAAATGCATATTATGAGAACTCACAGGAACTACATTGTAGTTCTTTACCGTAGCAAAAAGTCGAGCATTGAGTCATCGTGACCTTATATGATTTTTTCACTTCCTAGCTAGACCAATCTAAAATAATAATAAAAAAAACCCCTTAAATTACAGCCAGGAGTCGCATATATTTATGGCGTCATTTATAAATTTAAGTGTAATGTTATTATGATATGAAATTACGTTGGTATAGTGATGGGTGTTGTATGCGGAGTCGTCGTGACGATAGGATGTTTGCAGTTTTGCATTACAAATAAAGAGTGTTCGTGCGCAGTGCACATCGTTAGCCATCAGGTCACTGGCTGCCTGTCAATTGTGTTCAACATTGTCAATTCAACTCATTGCATCCATTGCTGTGGTAATAGTGCTGTGCGCACTTTAAACATCGTAACAATCGTCCGTCTCGTGATACGATGCGGTTTGATTGGATTTCAATTGAGTCGAGGCCGCTCTAGTGTCTATTTGTTAGTTGTTAAACGATTTTACAAAAATGTGCTTTGCGAACGTGCACGCAGTCATGCAATATGATCACCTTTCTATCCATACGGTAAGTAGATCTTATTGTTCGATATGCTTAAAACAATCATATTCACAAATCAACTAGCATAATAATATTTAAGACAAGTGTTTATGCGAGAGTGTTTATGAAAAAAATAGTTTGCTCTTCGCTTTGGAAATATGAATTTCAAATCTTACTCGCCATTAGCAAGTCAACTTCATTAATATTCATTTTAATTATTCAACTGAATCCAAGCGAAAGAGGGTATTGTGTTAATCAGCTTGCTTGTTAGAAGTAGTCGTTTCTACTGGTAAGTTATGAATAAAATGGCTTCTTCGATACAACATACAAGTCGATTTTGCCAAACCGATGCCAGGAAAAGCTACCCGTTGTTAAGTTAAATATAGAAGTAATGCTGAAGATGATCGTATTATAGATGCAGCAATTCCCCGCTTATATCGTTCGTTAATAAATTCCTTGCACAATGGATGATCAAAAGGTCATTATAGAAGCTTTAATAGGCAAGTCGTGAAGACTACAAGGATCGCTAAAGTTAATTCGCAGCTTTCAAAATAACACCAGAGGCGGTTGTCGATTAAAAAATTCATCGTAACCGGTCGGACGGCATTCAATGACATTTACATTAATGTTAACAAACTGGACGAGTCACCTCTGCCTCGGGATGTAAAAAGAAAGTAGTTAATCTCGCACTCCTACAAGCTGATACCAACTTATACGCTCAGCTCATGCATTAGAGTCGGTAACTCGGTATCGTTCCGCTCTTGAAACGATCTAACTCCGGAAAAATGACGGAAATCAACTTGATATCGGAACTCTGCACAGGGCTTAAATATATTACCGTAGTATGTTGTTGCTGTTGTGGTTATTTTCTCTCCACCAAAAGTATGGCAGTATATTCATGAATTTATGTTTCATAATTTTAGATCAAAGTCATTTGCATAGCAATAAAAAAGTTTGCATAGATAGATCCTGCCGTAAAAAGTTTAATTTCCTACCGGCGCTATTAAAGTTCGTTAAGTGGGCGGAAAATTGGTATAGTTAGACATACTAAATTCTCCGCAAAGGTTTGATTACGTGACTGCCAATTTCGGTTAATTAGTCATCAATATAAGACGAAAACGAAAAGATTTTTAAATGTCCTCTTAGATTTAATATGGTCGGACCGTATCAGGATTATGGCAACTGTCCATTTTAGGAATAGACGAGAAAGACCTCTCGGGTCAAAAACCTTCATTTAAACTCTAGAAAATCTAACTGGTTTAGACTTGGAATAGAATACTTGCAATGAATTCTTACCCTCCAGTTTTGCAACTGGAACAATAATATAATACATGCACACATCTGCAAAGTTGGCCGTTTATCTGCCTCCTACACATCTTGCATTGATTGCCACCAAATGTTTATTTAATGGAAATAATTGTCAAATAAACTGCTATCTTTATTTGAAAGCTTGGTTTAAATGTGTAAATGCTGACGTCATTCCAAACCATGAAAGCCGGCAAATCCTGTTCAGGGACCTCTGTCACATTGGCCTGTTTTATTTCACTTTGCATAACATTTACGATTAAATCTTAACAAATCCAGTAGCAATTTATTTGAAGAAGTTGTTTTGTTGCTTTTCTTTTTTTTTTTATTTGAGTGGTGTCACGATATTGTGACTTTATGACTTATCAATGTCACCGGAAAATTGCAGAATCCGTAAGATTGTAATAAATGTATGTGTGTGTGTTGTGATCGCCCATTGTACTCTAATTTTATGTTTGATTGTCCTGTTCTTATTATGAGGTGTACAATAAAGTATATAATAAAAAATTAAAAAATCTTGATTACATTATAATTTCTCGATATATTATGAAAAAATTGTTTTGTATGCAATAAACCCCATCCAATTTAATAGTTTCCAATGCATCCGTGTCTTATTTAGAAAAAATAGTTTACAATTTCACGAGATATTTTACAATCTTAGGGCTGCAATTTTCCGGTGTCATGAATATCATATAAGATTAAGGACAAGGTGAACTCAAATAGTCGCATGCAGCTTAATCTTATCTTGAGACAATATTTGCTCCAACCGGAACTCCTCTCCGGAACTTGCTGCAAAGTTAGCCGAGTTACTTACTAAGTTTTATTTATGTTGTACGTTTAAATAGCTTATGGTGCTTTGCTTACTTATTTTTCAATGCCTGGAATATAATGCCAAGACACTGAATACAACAAACCTGAATTTGTTGTTCTCCGAGCTTTATTCAATCCTTGAATATAGCTCGGAGCTTTTTGTATACCTAAATCTTCTGCATTGTTGCATTTGTTTTTTTTTAACTTGTGTTTTTCTCGTTTTCATCACAGCCTCTTCCTTGTCGCCAAAGGCTAGTTCAAGGCTTCCTTTATTGCACCCATAGCTTAAAGCCTGATATGATAATGCAATTAAGTAGGTATGTACCCATGTCTATCAATTAATCTCCATCCAGTCGTTTTAATACTTTCTTGATACATGCACATTACTTTCTTCAACCGTCTTAGTAAATTACTTAGAATCAGTTACACACACGAGCCTCTTGTTTAATCATTGAGTAAATCCATAAACGGATAGCATCAAAGAGAAATGTGCCGTTGAGATCAAATTCACTACATTGTTACAATTGTAGATTATTCGCATATCTGTCTCCACGCTCCAGCGCAAACGGATGTTGGTGGAGAAAACTTTGATGTTTTATGTGTTTTCGTACATATCCGTATCGTCCATTCTCGACGCGACGCAAGTTGACGCAACACTCATATTTACGACGAATTTATGTTTATTAAATATGATACGATTGGGTTTAGTGCTCAGATGTTGGGTAATCGGTTTGGTCGTAAGCAGGATATGATAAACACCTTTATCTTGATATTAAACATTTATATAAACAGCCAATGAGATATGTTATTACCTAGGTATATCTATATCCAGCATCTGTTACCCAATCAATAGGTACGCTTTCTTAATAAAAAGGACCTGAAAAACAACGACTCGACGTCATATTTTGTTGTCCACTTGCAACTTCAATTCATCACACTCTGATTGAATATTCATTGTTAAAAATATAACAATAATATCTTACAGAGTGCCTATTTGCACTTCATTGACGTCAATTTGCTTCTATGAGACATTATTATGAGTATTGTTGTCAGCTGTTTAGATATGAACTGCTGTTGACGAAGTAACGAATTCGCAAGAATTATCTTATCAAAATTAATCACATTGTAAATATTAATTATCTGTCAATGGTATGCGTTATCTTTAGCAGCAAGAAACAATAACATTGAGTTCTAATGAGCGATAATAACTCTTTATTCTTGAGCTACACATCCACTCATAATGACTTATTGAGATAAGAGTCCTGATATATTTTGGACTGCTTAGAGTAAGTTTTCATATAGTCAAACAAAGTGCAATAAACTACAATCGTGCACATACCTATTGTATACAGGAGGCACGTCTAGTCTCGCGAAACGTGACGTGAGTCGGCCTTGGCGGTCGGGCTCCAATCGGCTGACGTCGTTAGCATTCGATATTTACTTTTATCTCTTTTACACTCAATGACTGCGCTGCTCAATCCGTCTCGAATTTCCACACGCAACATTCGAGGAAACTGACACAGCTGGTATCAACGCTATCGAGAATTTGCACCTTATAGCGAACTCCGCAAGGTGCATATTAGAAGATACAACATGGCCGGTTATGGACTTGTAATTCTGGTACGTTATAAATCGTTCTTTCTCTTTTTTCCGAGCTCGCACTACTGCCTTCCAGCCAGTACGGTAAAAGCTTTGAAGTGATACGGACTGTCACGTAGTGACGTTCAGCTGAACCCGTAACCGAACCCGAGCAAATCGAATAATTGACGACGTGATCTGTTACGATTGCAGTAATAACTGTCCATTCCAATCATCTTGTAGTGCCTTTAGTGATATGTAAATTAATCGATAATAAGTTTGTTAAATTGGAAACTTCACATTTCGATTCGTACGAAACGGTCAATATTGTTTTCAAAACATATGATTTGCTGACATGTCACCGAAAGTGTAGTGACTGAAAACAGGTAGCGGTAACAATTATATTGTGAGTGCGTGTGTTGGATACGGCCCAGTGAACCGCTGGGCCCCTCGTGTGTCTTCAGTGTTGAGTTACAGCTCGCGGTATCTATTCTATTGAGGAGCAAGTGACTGATGGAGAATTGTGCTTACTTTGGGAAGGTGGCTGCTAAGAGCGGGCGTCATGCTGGCCCGCGTGCTTGTGTCTAGTGTACGCAGACTCCGGCAAAACGGCGGCTACCGAGACAGCCCCGGTACTCGCACCACAGGTTCGCTTTCTTTATACAAACGTTTACTTAATACTTGTTTACTGGCAAACGCTGATTTTCTAACTTTTGAATAATTGCTTGTCAAATACTACAGTGTTCGGTCGTGCATATTCAACAATTTATGGACAAGTTTCCAAGGTAAATTGTGAAGGGTTTAACTGTTAAGCTATTGGATTGATAATGCGTACGGGCGCTGAAGTCGAATTAGTAGTTTGGAACAGAATCGACAAGTAGAGCGATTATCTTGTTTATAAAACTGGTAAGCGTTAAGTAAACTGAACTAACTATATTTAGAACAAATGTTATCTTCGAAGACGATAAGCAAGCTAGAGAATGTCTCACCACCAATGATAAATTAATGTTTGTTTTCCCTTCAGTCTGTTTTCAAATGTAACAAAACAAGTAAAAGCTAAAATTTGAATACGTATTTTACACAAAAAGTTGTAACAAGGCGTTATTTAGTCATTGGCAAACTTGGCATGACTCACACTAGAAAGTAGTTTCCGTAATTATTGTCTGCAATGTGTACACGCTTTAAGTTGTTTTTAACAGAATAACCACCATAGTGTTGAACACAAATACGTGAAAACAATAGATTTTAAATTCTCCAGTAATTGATGCGATTCATCTGGGTACTATGCAATTAACAGAAAGTTGTTCCAATACTCTTTCCAACTTGAAACGGGTATTTGGGTGACAGATGACCCATTCAAAGTGAATATTATTACATTGTATTGCGTACTGAAACCCATAAATCTCTCCTGGGCTTGTAAAAAAAGGTTAGCTTCAAATGGATTCGAGATAGTTTACATCTTACAGACTTAGTCAGAAACTCCACCTCCCAGTTTTTATTGCATTATTGTTACTTTTCCAGATAAACGTGCATGCTAATCTGAAAATGAAAGATGATCATAATTCAGAAGCAGATTTATGTTATAGACGTGTTTTAATTTTGACTATGTCCGCATTATGTACTAATTGCCTAATCGTGAATGAACTTTGTCTACCTAAGCATTTTATCCTTGACATGTCGGCACATATAGCCATATCTTTTGAAAGGTTAACCACCTGCATTCCGACTGCTTTTAAAACGATTCAGTCAGTAAATCACGTCATATCAAGAATTGTGTTTTAGGCGTGCCAATCAGCTCAAGATTATCTACTTATTGAGCCCAACAAGAACTGGTATAACCATTGTCTATGAAAACGAAGAAAGAAAACAAGTTTGTATACTTATCTATAATGATTCTGATATATTCATGACTATGTTTTTCAAAGTTTTCAATCATAGTATCAATTCCTAATCTTCCATGACCACTTGAGAAATCGGTACCCTCAGCGGCCCTGTTCCTTACTGCCACAATTACAATTCATGGCATTACATTGATCAGTTTTGCCAATCGTTTTTTGTTCCAAACTTTTCTACTTCCTACGTTATTTCCATGCTTAGAATGTCATTAAAGCATATCTTTGGCAATAGGCCGGAAAGACGTAAGACCATAGAAGCCATTTCCCAGTCGGTTTGCCTTTAANACGGTACCCTCAGCGGCCCTGTTCCTTACTGCCACAATTACAATTCATGGCATTACATTGATCAGTTTTGCCAATCGTTTTTTGTTCCGAACTTTTCTACTTCCTACGTTATTTCCATGCTTAGAATGTCATTAAAGCATTGTGCCAAAATTTACCGTCCATCCACATCTCTTTGGCAATAGGCCGGAAAGACGTAAGACCATAGAAGCCATTTCCCAGTCGGTTTGCCTTTAAAAGTAATTACCTACCTTGCTTTTCAAAATGCCGTATTGTGTTTGGTTACATAAGTCACTTATTATTGTCAGAATGTAGGTTAGGGGACAGTAGCGTTTTCCAAAACAGAATTTAGGACTGCGAAATGGCGGACATTAGTGGTTTGATAGATTAAACTTACTTAACAGCACACATTATGTTTCAAGGTAGGCAATTGAAATAGGGTAAATTATGGTACGTTTTGTTTTTTTGGGCCTGTTTACTGCTGAAGGTTGATTTCGTTAGCTGGTCTCGGTTGTTGTCAAGCGAAGCAGTTCTTCAAGCAGATATAGACTGAATATTCAAACCTATTTCAACTTCAATTCATCCGTAAACAAGTCATGCCTAGTTTTCAACTAGATTGTTTGTTACTCTTAATTCAAAACTGAATTTTCCAGTGAGAGCAATTAAAATACAAGCTCTGCAGTAACAAAATCTACTTGACAAAAAAATTTGTTGTATAGCCAGAGGAACCTCGCAATCGTACGATTACTAAAGCAAAAAAAAAACATAAAACATTTTAATTGGTAGCGGAATAACACTGAAGGTCTCCCCAGTAGTTTTCGAAATTAGGTCATCCAAATAGACATTTGTCTGGTGCTTCCAAACTTCGATTTGGCAACGCTACCCTTTGCCGCAGGGTACTTAATTGGGATTCGAATTTAATTCGACCTTCCAATGTATGTAGAGTAATTTATTGTCCTTTACCTGCACACGTTTCCACTTGAAGGGTCTCTATCAAATTGGATTTAGTTGTCGTTGGATGTTAGTCATTCGATTACTACATTTGCCTTTGCGCCTTAAGAAGAAATGCATTTTCATTGTGATACATCGTCGTGAGTTGCCACTCGATGTATCCGACCGCATCAGTAGTTCGTGCTAGACGTGTCAGGTGCAATTTATCACTCCTCGAATACTACACACGTTTTTAACTTCTTTAACCTAACCACACGTTTCAAACCCTCTCTACCATGTTTTCGTTAGAAGGAATTGAAAGTGGTATCTTCTCTTGATGCGATGTTTTAGTTATCATAATTATACTACACAAAGTCTTTTGAGCTGAAGCTTCTTACGCAGATATAATTAACAGCGAAATAAAATTCTGCAAAGAATGTCTATTTTTAGCAATAAACATTTCCAAAGGTTTTCGTTTGATGAATAGGAGCGAAAATTCAGGAGTTAATTGGAGTCGAACTTTGGCCAACTCATTTATTATAGGTTACTTTTACAGGTCTTCTTAAGGCCCACCGTCACTTAATCTGGATCATTATGTAACAGGAAGTCCATCAAAGTAGTGAGATATGAGCTTACCGTATATTTTGTGACGAACATGATCCGCGAGATTTTGGACCGAAATTATGCTTAACTGTTACTATTTCTTCATTCCACTATATCTTTCGATAATTTGTCTCGTATCTGAGTTCTTGCATTAGAACTTCTGCAATCTTATCCTTTTGTCTTCAAATTAGAGATATTTTTTTACAATAATAAAGGTATTTTGCTAAATGACGATTGCACTAAAGATAACACGTGCTTTAAAAACAAACACAACTTTTAAATGACGTTTTATAATTTGCTACAATAATATTGGTTTCCATCCATAGTTCCTCGTCGCGAGACCCGCGGTGTTTATGTGAGTTAACTCACGTTTACCTTTAAGCATGTTATTGAGTAATTCGAGCTCCAAGCCACGTGCTGCAATAACATTTTGAATTGTGAAAAGGTTTGCATAAACTAAAGTGCATAAATAGTTGCGTCGCCTTTAAATTGAATATTAGGAATTCGAATTTGCCTGCTTGTGTGAAATTGAATAGCGTCTAGCAAACATGCCAACAAAAGTTTTGTTACTTGAAGTCGGCAAAAAGATAAAACTTCAATTTATCATCTGCCGCAACGTCATCGACTTCTTTTATCGTTCCTTTTGTGTGACAGGTGGGCGCCATGACAAAATAAATAATTTCCGGTGAACGAGTTTAAAATATATTAGCAGCGGCCCAAAGTGCAGTAGCAGGTTGCACGAGTTATAAACACAAGCAAATGCTTCAAACTTTAACTTTAATCCGTCGTTTAGCATGCCGTGTAAATCCGAAGTCAATTTGTATTGAATATCTGAATCGTTTTGTACCGCAGTTAGTCATGGCATTGTAGTCACCACGATATCAGCGTCCTTGGGTGCCCAAATGGTTTTTGTGTGCTCAATTAACCCATGATTTGTGAACCAGTGCGGTTCTTTCCGTCGTGACGTTAAAATCGAGAGCACAGCACGAACAACGAGTTTCACTCGCAAAGATTTTTTTACGCAAATCTAATTTTGTACCGCCAACAGCCTTTGCCGTGATAGCTTATTAATTTTATGATCTACTAAATTAAAATTACTCTGAAATGGATATTACTTTTTAATGGCGAAGAAAGTATCACGGAAGGGTTAACTAACCTATGATGTTTTACCCAAGAGAAAGTGTTACTGAATCGATTAGAAGCATTTCATAAATTATTATTATGCACTCTTAACGACTTGTAACACGTTTATGCAATACTAGTGGTACAAACTGGCACGTGGAAGCTAGGCTCTGTCGTTCAAATCGCGATAAGCCATTGCCGTACGTGATGATTTATTCACGGCCACCATATCAAATATGTCCAGTTATTTCATATTTATTACGTTCGTTAAAGGTTGTTGTCCGTTTAAAACCCGACTAAAACATCCTGCATATAAAACATGTTCGTAGAAACATGATTGCATAAAAAGCCCGTCCCTTATAAAGTGAGCAACGCTTCGATAGCCACCCTACAGATAAATACAGATGCGGTTCTGGCGACGATGGCCAGGTATTAACGGTTCGCCGTTCATCCAGTTCTGCCGTATCAATTTAATCTGCCGATGCCATCGTTAACATTAAAACTTTATACGTATCCATTACCTAGTCTGACGCATATATCGATCGGCTATCAGTTCAAACGCTACGCCGACGCAAATGCTAGTTCTAAATGTCAGTACTTAAAAACGAATTACAGAACAATAGATGTTCCCATGTGTATTGTGTAGTTTCGAGCCAAATAAGTACAGATGAATAGTTGTGAAGCGATCAGATCGCAGATTTGCTGGCTTTGTTGGGTCTGAACGGTTTGCAGAGGCGTTTATCGTGAGAGGCGACCTTGTGTTGTCTGACATTGGGCGCGTCGATTTCGAATCGAGTTTTGTTGCTCATAGCACCTCTGCGCCCGCGCACTATCCAAAATCATTTTATAGCGTGATCAACGCAAATATCTTGTAGCCCATCTCGTTATGTTTGAAGATACTCTTTGACTTCAAAGAGCAACAATTTTATCATTCAAAGTCATCATCACATTTGTGGTACTCACAAGGTTTTTGAATCCATGTGGATGATGATGATGAGGTGGTAATATTTAGATCGCCAAGCATTGCACAAGCGACGGGTAACGGCTCGCACCTTATTTACAGTGCGGTGGTGAGTTCCGTTTTGAATTTGCTCAGCGCGCGTAACGCGGTTGGTGTTGTTCCAACGGCTTTCTATCTGTTATCTCGAGATCACCACAATTGAGTCCCAGTAGCCGATGCCGGGTACGATTAGGGACTTGTTGATTAAATGTTGTAAAGCTAATAATCCTATTAAACGGCTTGTTGATCGCTTACTCTGCCCCTTTCTGGGTCACCAGAGCTGTTGTCGACGTTATCTTTGTTAGGTTTATCCGATCGGTGCGCTAGAGTTGTGACTCCTGATATTAGTAGAAAGTATAGGCTCAAGTTTACCACTTAGTATTTTATGTGGGTATCGATAAAGTCACGTTATATGGCACCCATTTTCATGTTCCAGGCTAATGCCACTAACCGCATGCGAAGTGCTGCGGTTGTTTGCCATCTACGGTGCATTCGTCTCGAACGAGCGACGACCTAAGATTTTCTATGATTTATGAAATCAGTTGGATCTGACGTTGGCTTAGTTTGCACTATAGCGATTTTGATTTATAATACTTGCATTGAGTATCTAAATAGTTTATTTAATTAGTCGTAATCCTGAGCCCCTACAGGAACCACTTACAGTTGTAGATGATATATGCAATGTTGTATTTTAGTAACCCTTGCCTCGTTTTAAATAATTCATCCATTTACAGGAAGAAACTATGGTACCCAAAGGATTTAAAATTATGTCATTCAATGTGGCAACAGTCACGCGAGCTTACGCTTCAACATAAATAGAAAGTGTCAAATGCTTCGCATACGTTCGTTGTGCTGAATAACTAACACTCCTGTTCATTGTACCTTACTAATTATTTCTTGTTACATTTCAAAGGGAACTTGCAGAAGCAATTGCAACTACCTACATAGTTGCAATTGCTCCTGTAATACTTGAGGCTCGCTGTGGAAAGCGCATCATCCATTTAAAGTCACCTTTTATGATTTTCAAGGAAATCAAGATTTTTGGCTGGCTGTAACGCAATTTGGGGTAAGGTCAGACGCTCTGTAACCGCAGCCGCGGAGATGTGAAATGCGATTGTCTTTGAACATTTCTGATAGTAGTATGTCTGCAATGAAGTTGTTAATGGAATATAAAACCAGGCGAAGTTAAGACAAGTTTTTATTTCATCCGGTCTCGTATAAAGCAATTGAAGCGGTGACATATAGGACGTGGAGATAAATAAAATGATTTCCGTCGTGAAGGGTGATTCGATTGGACATTGGTGGCTTGGTGGACGGTTCACGATTGATTGCACGAGACGAGGATACCACTCATGCAGAACCAACTTCCATACTTAATTTTAACTTAGATGCAGTAATATAACCTAACAATTTTCTGTCTACGTCCTAAAACATTGATTTCAATGACAAGAAACCGCATATGGTAATTTCGTGAATTGAGGCAATTTTCGTTGCAATAAACACAACATTCACAAATGAACCTTATATTTGTTTTTGTGGTATTGGCTCAGCTATAACGTTTTCCAACTGTGCGTCTCATTTTACAATGGAAAAATGTTTTAAAATGTTTGCGCTCGCGCTGCTTGCAAACCAAACGGACCATAAAATGAAACTTTCAAGCAAACAAGTGTGAAAAGATGTTGTGTTCAGCAGTTAGTTTTGAACAGGCACGTTTGCTACACGCTCAAAAACATGTTATTTTAATCAAACAGCGTTTTGCTGAAGAACATATGCTCGTCTAGAACAATCTGCACCTACTCTACTCATTATTTGTCTGGCCTAATACACTTGTATCACATAACGTAGCCAAGGATTGTTATACTCATGTACGGTTATTGTTTGCTTTGAGTGCATATCGGTCGATGTTTACATAAGCGAACCAACAATACGGTTCATGGAACAAATTGACGTTGTAACTTCTGCGAACCACTGTCATGTAAACTGCACCTAACTATACCTATATATTGAGTCCGATACCACATTAAAATTCTATGCTAAGCATCATTTCTTGTTTAGCTTGGAAATTATGCTTGTTATTGCTGCCTTTGTAGTAGTTTTACAAGTTCTAGCTCTTGTATTGATTGAGCATTACTTTCATGGAATCGAAACTGAAAACAGTGATAGCATGTCTGTAGTCACATTTTGTAAGATGAATGCAGTTCTGCAGATACTCCGACTTTTGACCTTTACCGGCGTTAAAGGTCAAAAGTCGGAGTGAGAACAGAAAAGACATATTCTTTAACATCTCTACCGAATTCCATACCGATCACAGTTCCTTTTGTTTTCATTTCATCGCTCGTATCTACAATGTCTAAAATGTTATCACCGTCACTGTTGTGCTAAAGAGGTTGTTCAATATTGACTATTTCATGTCTTGTATTGTTATTGATTGACGGCGTTATATCAAGAAGTACCTACAATGCAACAATAATGTAAAAGTTTTGAAATCTACGACAATATTGATATCACGTAATTCACAAATCGTAAAACGCAATGAGTTACATTTAGTTATTGCTATAAATTTAGATCCATTGCATCACGACGACAATAATATATTTTGATGGTATTATTAAAATAATAACCGTAAATGTAACATTGTACCTACCGTTACATAAAGTGAAGTATAATAGAATCGCGGTGATGTAAGCATTTCCCATATTTTGCAACCTTAAATGAAACTATGCCATATTAATTACTGGTCATAAGCGTTTTATCTGCTCTCTGTTTTGGTATTTTGTTTTTGAGATTTTCTGCTGTGGTAATATTAATTAAGTTTAATAGATTACGTTAGATAAGCTGGCTAGATGGTAGTGATATAGCAATTTTTTAATTACTTAAGTGTTGGACTGGTTCATTACCTGTTCAATTAATCGTATAATCATTTACACATTACTTTAATTAATGTCAACAAGTGAAACTTCAATGTGGAAATCCTTTGCTTGGAAAGTAGGTATAGGTTTAGTGCCTTGAAAGTTTCTTCATTAAGTCGTAAACGGCAATAGAGAAGCAGGGTAGTTTGTCTTAGGTAAAACAGTTAAATGAGAAAACTAATGAGTTTTAATGTTTTAACGACCAAGTGAAAATAGCAGACTACATCTGCCATGAAGATTTTATAAGCTTTTAAAATGTAATCGAAATGTGCATTACAGAGCAGAGGGTTTGCTTGGCTCTCATCAATGCTACCGATCAAAAGTACCATAGCAACAAAAACGCCAACTTATATGGAAGCATAAAAGGCCGTATGCAGGTTGCGTAGCGATGCGTTGCGCAGATACACACGATCTGCTATTAAAGTTGAACCTTCTGTTTTAAACCATAACATTCAATGCTAGCGACATTTCTACTAACAGAACAATAAGCCCTATAGAGTTCCAGCGATTAATTGGAATTGACATTAGCACTTGTGACTCCCACGGCTCCACCCGCGTGCAAATTGTTGACTCAGCTAGTGTCGCCACATCGGGTACCTAAATGAACTTATATGAAAGGATGGAGGAACGCTGGAGGATCGTGTTTCGATGAGTTGCACAAAATGTTCTGCAGTTAACGTTCGATTTGTTCAACATACAGAATTAAAACAACAAGTTCATCTATGAACTAGCCTCGTTAATGTTCAATTTCTATTCTTGTATTTACCGCTTTGCTCGTCTTTTGAAAAGGTTCTCAATGGTATATTTAACTCCTAACACGGGATAAAATGATTCTTCAGATGTTACGTATAGTATATTATGAAGATTGGGATTGGCATTTTTGCAAATCCTTGTTTTTACCAAAAATAATTGCTTCGTTTGTTAGGGCACTCTGGCCTGGCGTGGACATTTATTCTGTACCATGAAGAAACTAAAAACATAATAAGGTTTCAGCAAGTTGCAAAATGAGCCCTGACTAGCATGCGAAATACTTTGACATTTTCATTAACATCGTAAAAATGAGTAGGTATCTATTTAAAAAAATATAAAATCGATACCAAATTATTAGTAAATGGTCTCAAGAAAATATTTATTTACTCATGTACCTACTAGAAATCGATTTTTTATTACGAAATCACATCATTTATGTGACAATCCAGAATCGAGTCTGCAAGGCTACAACAAAATGGCGATGCTTTGTGCGTGCAATCGGCGAGAACACTTATTTTCACCGACTTNTAATATAGTTGAATTTAAAGTACTTAAAGTGAATGAGCATTAGTTTAATGTGGCGGGGATTTTTAATCTGTGGCATTCGTGATTGTACCCGCCATGCCATAAAACGTCAACATGTTTTTGGGTGAAGGATTTTATGGATTATTATGAAAAATATAACGAAGCATTGGAAAGTATACTGCGCTTTATTTAACCTCCTAGCCCCTGAAGTTTACAGAGGTTTGCAGCAATAATTATTTACGAATTTATTATATCTATTCAAAAATATATTTTTGACTGAGAAACTTGTCCAGGCTGGGCCGAANTAAATGGTCTCAAGAAAATATTTATTTACTCATGTACCTACTAGAAATCGATTTTTTATTACGAAATCACATCATTTATGTGACAATCCAGAATCGAGTCTGCAAGGCTACAACAAAATGGCGATGCTTTGTGCGTGCAATCGGCGAGAACACTTATTTTCACCGACTTAACAGAATACTTTCCTGCAACGAGGTTTGCAGCAATAAATAAATTTTTGAATAGAAATAAAAACGAATTTATTATATCTATTCAAAAATATATTTTTGACTGAGAAACTTGTCCAGGCTGGGCCGAAATTGAGCAATGCCCTTTGCAGCAAGTCTTCTGTGTATAAGAGCCCCAATAATCATCATGTACCTACTATATTGAAAATGATTTGCACCAGCGATCTTCATGAGGACATCCTTGGCTGTCACCAGCACTCTTAAGCCCAGGTGGAAGCTATAATTATTACGATGTTATTTACTTAGATAGTTTTATGCTTCAAGTTATTTAGCTTAATTACTGGTTGGTCTACCATTAACAAAGTGACCATTAACCCTGTTATCCATTTTACTCTCACAAATACATATAAGAGCAGAGAAATAGTCGATCCGTGTTTCAATTTGTTTTTCTCTGACCACTATGGAAATACATGTATATTGAGGCTTGTATTTGTGGACCCCTGGGGTCTTTATTTTCAATTCCCAGGACTATTGTACACCATATGGCACTTGGCATTACAGAATTCTAATGAATAAATTGAAGTATAGACTGCCTTCAAAGGCAGTTTACGTTGAGTTCGAGTTTTTTGCGCTGCTTTCGTATTTTGCGAAATTAAGTTTTGTTTTTAACTGTCATCAGAAAACTTAAGCAATCTATTTTGTTACGGTTCCATTTTTGAGACGTAATTTAAATGTTTTGTTCCAATTTTATTTTTATTAGTGGTTTCTAATGAATTTCGTTCAACTTAATCGTTATGTAAATATTTGTTACATAATAATAATAATTGTTATTCTTCTTTACAGGTAAGCATGTCTAACTAAATACTGCGTTAAACGTTTGTAAGTAATGGTTTACTTTATTACGTTAATAAAATAATTAACCTTTGTGCTGACAATTTGCATCAGTTTATTTTTCTTTGAAACGACTTGTACTAAAAATAGTTGGTATCTTTATAAATTTACGAGCGAGATATGTAATCCTAACGACTGGGCTTAATAATCACGTCCTGCTTGTTTTTATGGGACTTTCACTTAAGTTTTAGGGCTCCGGCTATAAACATGGCTTAGACCGAGACTTGGTTTCTTCCATTCCTTTTCGCCTTTTCGATTATCTTTATGGCCGTAAAATTTATTCAATAAATAATAATAATATTTGAATAGTATACTACTTGCAGCACGTCCATAAACATATTGAAAACTAGATGATTATATTAAAGANTTTTATTCAATAAATAATAATATTATTGAATAGTATACTACTTGCAGCACGTCCATAAACATATTGAAAACTAGATGATTATATTAAAGATAAGAATGCTTGGAAACATGCTGGTCCTGCTCCATAGGACAATCGAGGGTGTAGTAGAAAAAGTCAAACTTGTTTTATTTACTGGTGTACTTTCAGGTTTTTAATATGTAATTTAACTCACACACTGATCCATTGTTTTTAATTATATTGTAAATATGTGAGTACCATGTCCCTTACTAGCAAACTTAATTTTGTCTCAGCTGGTATTGCTTTGTTGTACCTATTAGTATATAAGTGTGTGCTGTATATTAGTGTAATGTTGGATGCATTGTGCTCACATAATATAATCAATTGATCAATGTACCTATGTATACAAAATATTGTAAAACATATTTGAAAAGAGTAACTATGGAGTTTCTTGTCCGTTCTTCTACATAAGAATCTACCTTTTAATGGTCTAGTTGAAATAAATGAATTGACTTTGACTTTGAAATAATTTTGGTGTAAGTATCTATTGTTACAAGAAGTATTCCAAAAACACCAACCGCTCTTCTTCTAGAAGACTTTCCTACTGTTGACATTCCAACCTTACCTGTCGTGGCCAGATCATAGAATTGATCATTTCATGATGTCGGAATTTCATGAAATGGAAAATTTCGCTGCCCACATCATGATATGGTTTGGCCAGATTAATGAATAACTCAGCGTAATGATACCAACAGCTACACACAGCTAGTTCATGATATGGTCAAATATAGTGATCATATCGTAAAATAGTTACATCATGGGTGGTACTATGGGTGCAAGAGCGAGCGAAGCGAGCTCGGGACTTAGGGCACCCCGACTCGGAAAAGTTAGGTTAGAAGGGGCAAACCCCGCCATCCCCTACGTGGTTATTTTTTTAAACTCTGAATGAAAAGTTGATAATACTCTATACTTCGATATTTAGGGATTTTGATGTCGATGGGTACAAATATTGACCACAGATGAATCAACAGTCTGTGAATCGTCCGTTACTTCCATCACCTTAGGTTTATAATTGTATTTGAATTAACCATAGGTGGATCATGGATTTCGTTCATGTGTTATTACAAAAAAATGTGAAACGATCTTTAGGTACCTATTTTAAACAATAGGTTATCTCGAAAATAGTTAGAATACGTTTAGATATTATATGTAACCCATTTCATGATGTGGCTAGGCATTTCATGATATGGCCAAACTTGGATTGAAATATCATTCAACGTTGACGTTTAAACGATATTGTCTGTTTTCGTTGGCCATTTCATGAAACAGAACCATTTCATGAAATAGCCTATTGTATGATATGGCCACGACACATGCTTCCTTGATCATAAATGTAATTTTACGATCAGTCAGTCCAACGTCGCATAATAGGAATAAAACACACCGATCATAGATCTGCCCTCACAATGAACTCGCAAGAGACGATTGGACGTTCAGTCGCGTCAGAGACGAGTGTAATTCAATTACCGGCACCTCATAAATGGGTTAGTGGCCCGGCTTCCCCGCTACACAGCAGTAACAGACGTCATGTCATTATCACATTACCATTTATGTTGTTTTCTCTCGCGACCTTCTCAGGAACTGTTTCCTGATTAAAATGGAAAATGTGAGTTATGACAGTTGTCTAGGGACCGATTTCGCTGGATGCGCCTTTGTTATCATCATTTGAGGCTGTTTGTCTCAATATTTCGTGCGGTCCTGCTACATTTACAGTAAGCCTTTTGGGCCTACCTACTGGTTAGCTCACAAAATATTGTCCCATCTCATAAACAAAACGGAAAGGCACAATTCTTGCTCTTAAATGTGAGAAATCTCTAGTCTAGTACACACATATTTTTCTGTTCACCTTAATTTTTCCGTGAACCATTAATTTACTGGTCAGAATAAGAAAGAGGCCAGTGCGTTTTGCTGTAATTTTACGCAAGCAGGATACACACATAGGTACACAACACATTCGTAAGTCGTCAATCTTTTCCAAGGTTTATACGGTCAGCACCGTGTGAAAATATTGCTATATATAGTTCTTATCGCAACGTTGCTAACCTTAAATTGTAAACAATATTCGCTTTTTATATTCCTAATAGCAAGCCAGCCAGCTACTTAGAATTTTGACAATATGTAGATGGTTTCACTTGCTACGTCCGATGTGCCGTCATGTGCCCTGTACTTTGTCGTAGGAGATCCTCAAAATTGTCAGCCACAACAGTGTTGAAACTCCCCTTTGTTTATCTTCACCACTGGATCAAGATCTTTATAATCTTTGTCAACTTCCATTAAAGTAGTTATTATGTACTATGTATACATGTAGTAAGAAAGGACAATTACTGAAGTTTTGATAGTCCCCAATATTCTTAGAATAAACTTTTAAAAGTATCGGATATTACTCAACATCAAACAACAAAAATACGAAACGGAAGGGAGCAATGTCAACCAATTCGTTCGGCCATTCATCATATTAAGTGATATTTATTGTCAGCTCAAGGGTGTAAATCAACAGGGGAGCAGCTTAGCTCCCCCTGCAGCTATGATTTAATTTTATCCGAAACAAGTTTGAGTGTCTCCTATTATAAAAAGAAAAAATCATATTACACGTTTGTTAATGGCCAAGTGGTTAGGGATATTTTGTGTGCGTCTTTAGTTCCGTTACAGTAAAACTAAGATGGAACAGACTGCGCACAGATCGGGCGTCACTTCAGTTGGCAAGTTCTACTTCGATTTGGTTTAATTTACAAGGCTATAAGTCTGAAGTTATTGCCGTACTTAAGTACACAATCGAAAGTGGAAATCAAAGACAACACGACTGACATTTAATTAATTTTTTTAGTGTAGACTATTACGTGCACAGATGGCATTTGGTTTTTAATATCGGTATGCTGTATGAAATAACAGCTCGCGTGGATCGACACATTCGGGAGGAGATATGGAACGCAGCGATTTGAATTCGATATAACGTGCGTTGGATGCCGGTCTCGAACGAATAACTTTCTACTTTTTTCTCCTTAGAAATCGCGAGAAAGCATCTGTTTATGCATAATTAGCTGATTAAAAATATATTCAATTGGAATGTTTTGTCTTCGGTCACTCGATATCGGCAAAGGGTATGCTACTTTTTGAAGTGTTTAGAGCAGAACTTGTATTTAACGTCATTTCATGTATGCAACGGGAAGGTCATTTTATGCAGGCAATGCTATTAATTCTGATCATGCGATCTCTCACTATGCGGGCTGTGCAAGCAGGTTTTATTGTTTTAGGTAGATACTCGGTAAGGAAAAAACTTTGTGAAACTCGACTGATGGACGATGTTTACTTAGGCCGACATCGAGATGATACTAGAATCCAAATTAAAGTTGACTTTGAGCGAAATCTGTTGGCTTTATACTGACTAGAAGTCCGGGAAAATATTGAAGAGTGATTATTACGTCNTGGGAAGGAAAAAACTTTGTGAAACTCGACTGATGGACGATGTTTACTTAGGCCGACATCGAGATGATACTAGAATCCAAATTAAAGTTGACTTTGAGTTGCGAAATCTGTTGGCTTTATACTGACTAGAAGTCCGGGAAAATATTGAAGAGTGATTATTACGTCACTTTTTTTTATTCATGAAGATATGATGGAATTTTTTATGTAGATATATTGACAGATCTTAATAGATTATCTTATTTTGATTCTGCCTTTTTCAATGAATCTAAATTATATTATCAGTTTCACAGCGCTTGTTCCGATTTTTTCGATGATCTCAAAGTTTGAGTAAAAAAGAAAATTTCCATTTTCCAAAAAGAATTTTTCCCTTTCGGCTTCGGTTTATTTATTGGTTAAACGGTTCAACCGTTTGCCTAACGTCACGTCACGCCCCAACTATCAATCGTCGAGAACGTTCGTCAAAACAATTTTTTGACGTAGTTTATATTTTTTAATCCGTTTTTTACAATCACATAAAACAACGGATGACATCGGCGGACGTTACGGGACATAATTCCGGATGCAAAAAATTTGAATGTCTGTCCAAGTTTTTATATTTATAATTCACCTTATTGACGAAAATTCGATATGTTTCAACGGATTTCAAAATACAATATTTATCTCTATCAAACAACTTTATATTTATACAATACTTAGTAACATTTTTTATCTCTCTAGTATCAAAACTGTAATCGCCTTGAAATGTCACATGATATTTCTGTCATTTGATAAAGGAGAACTAAAAGTATCATGTATCGGATTTCGATGCGACTGGATATTTCAGCTTTATATTAAAACGGATTGTTATTTTATTCAGCCTTCTTTGTTCCAATTTTGGGGTAAGGTTTCGGTGTGTTTCCGTTGTCTTTATTGTTGCCCAATTGTCGCTATTCCAAATTGAAGGCATTGACTTGACCCACTGAATTCTGTTCTATCATTGTTAGTGAATGATGTTGGAAGATTAAGCATGATCCAACACGGTGCTATCTCTCTTGCATTGTTGAGTTTGCTTGAAACGAACTAGACCTTCCACTCTTCCAATTAAATTTGGTTGGCAATTGGACCGGTTTTATTCGATTTGGTGCATGCTGTAGTCTAGCTACCTATATAATTCTTATTTTCTTTAAATAAATCAAGACTGCAGTAATTATTGTAGATCAATGTCATAATACCTTTAGTCAATACTACAAAAATGAATAATGTTGTTAATCAAATAAAACCTGTTTGGAATCCATTGTAACATCCAGCTGGGTCCCCGTCGATGACGTCACTTCATAGTGTGCGCGCGCGCCGTGGACCGTGACGCCGCTTCCGCCGCTGTTTCCGCCTTCCACCACAGAATTATGTGAACTGTTCAATCGGACTTAATTTCGTAATAAACTTTAAAACGGGTAATGTCTTCAATGACTACCCGCTAGAACGATCGCTCTGTCTTATCGGATCCTAGTCCTACATTATGAAGGTCAAGATAACTTAGCTTTGTTTGCTTCATATCATTGGCTAACGCAAAAAACTCTTCATTATGTATTTGGAACACGAACGTGATCTGTGTCAAATATAGTTTTTATTAAACGATGTTCTGACTCTGTACCTATTGCATCGCTTTCGAGCGAATCAGTGCGCTGGCCGTTAGATTAATTAAACTATGAATCATAGCTTGGGGAAGTCAACAGAAAGTCGATACTGGTATTACTTTATAAAACAAGACATTATTGAACCACAAGAAGCCAGAGCTGGTCAGGTCGGACGGCCGCGCCTCGCCTGATGTCGTTTCGAGTGACATATTGCCACATGATACCGCATTATCGGATTTCGTCGTGCACTTTAATTAGCGCGTAGAGAAATGCCTGCTTGGGCCGTGATATCACTCCATCTAAGCCATATTTCTGGTCTAAATATGAATGCGGATAGCTGTGAGGCCTCGTTTTGAGCGTAACGGACGCGGAGCGCGCCATTGTGCACTCTCATGTGCGCATACCTAATTATTTAAGGGAAGCTGCAGTTATGAATATCATATTAGCCACGTGCATTGTTTATTTTGTAAATGTGAAACTGGTCCGAATGAAAATATTCATCTAGGTCGAATACTTACGCGAATCTAGGATTCTCAATGCAGAATAAACGCTAATAAGCTTACATTATTATGTAAGCTTATTAGCGTTTATTCTGAAGAATATACATTGGTGAAGGTATTCCTTCACCAATGTATATTCTTCCTTCCGTGTCAACAAGCCTGCTTATGGCAAACATGCACGTTGATGACTCATTCAAAAGCCGGTACTGTATTGTGTAAAGTTTTACCATNAATACCTTCACCAATGTATATTCTTCCTTCCGTGTCAACAAGCCTGCTAATGGCAAACATGCACGTTGATGACTCATTCAAAAGCCGGTACTGTATTGTGTAAAGTTTTACCATACAAGTTTACTGACCCTTTAAGCGATTAGCTGTACGGTATACAAAATCCATATGAAAGGCTTACACAGGACTAAAATTTAATTAACTTAAATTCTAAAAATGTACCCAGGTTTAAACTTCTAATAACAACGGTTTAGACAAAAAGGATATTACAAAACGTGGTTTTACGATAAACCATACACCAAATCATGGTCTGACGTTAAACCTCGCCGACGACCCCTAGTTTAACGATGGTCTAAGTCGTATCTGTCAAAGTTTGTCTTCCAGGTTATAGCATCTTTGTTATTGTTGTGTGTTGTTTTTACCCGAAAATGGATTTGAACATGATCGATTTGATGGATATTGAGGATTTTGAANTCCTTGTTTAACGATGGTCTAAGTCGTATCTGTCAAAGTTTGTCTTCCAGGTTATAGCATCTTTGTTATTGTTGTGTTGTTTTTACCCGAAAATGGATTTGAACATGATCGATTTGATGGATATTGAGGATTTTGAAGCCGCTGAGTTGTTGGAAGCGCCACGCCAACCCAACAGAAATCTTATTCGGATCAATTTCATTGAAGTAATATTTAGTTGACTTACGTTTTCCTCGGTACTCCAATTCTCAGACCGTTTTTTCTTTGTTTGGTCCATAACATAAAATATTAATATTTTGGTAGAAGATAGGTAATATTTTCAACAAGTAAGTATAACACACACACACACACAACAAGAGGCTATTCAAGACTTCGCTAAATAATTAAAGAACTTTGCTTATCTTGTGATTGNAAACAAGTAAGTATAACACACACACACACAACAAGAGGTTATTCAAGACTTCGCTAATTTTCGACATAATTTAATCATTAGCTTATTATCAAAACGTTGTCTTTTATGCGCATACGGAACGTTGCAATNGAAAAAAACTGCAATCGACGACATGTTTATGTCCATGCAAAATAACTAATTCGCGATGTTATTAACACTCCTAAACATAATTTAATCATTAGCTTATTATCAAAACGTTGTCTTTTATGCGCATACGGAACGTTGCAATAGAATGATATCATGGTGAACGAATGATATTTGTAGTTATCTGTGGTTCATATTCAGACATTGGTTCAAATGACGGTACTAAGAAGATCAAGGTTTATTTATGTTTTGTAAAACGGACAAATTTAGACCCTAGTTTTGCAGATAAGCGTGGACTTGATAGTACAGGTTTAAACCAAAGTTTATTTAGCTTTTTGTAATAAGACCGTTTATTTAAGATTTATGGAAGGGTTCGCCCCTCAATGTGCCTCCTAAATATATTGAGATTAAGCTAGACGGGTTCCATTAAATATACCATTCATCAAATCCCTCTATTCAACGTTTTAGAGCACACTGAGATCAAAATTCTGCTTATATTGCTTCAGCAGTTGAAAATTCCTCTATACCAGAATATATGGGACTTAACAATATTTTATCTTAAAGGCCTTTTTATTATTAACTTGATAGCTTCATTTTTGGACTCAGTTTTTTATTATATACTTCGGTCTTCGTTGCCATTCTACTGAAGAAACCTCTTTATTTTATAATCTTCCAAAGAAAAAAACTGATTTAGGCAACGCCGTTAATGGAGCGATTTAAAACAAATGAATTTATTATAACAAGAAACAAAACGGAAAGTTGTTTCACGTAGGTCGTCGATTTCCTGGTTATGTAATATTTTATTTTAGAGTTCACGGTTAATTATATTAATATTGCATCACTCTCCATTATCTCTACTTATCAACACTGATAGTCCGATAAATTGACATTCTATGAGTCATGGATTCCCATCAAACACTGGCGATAGAAAGTGTTGACTGACGATGTCATAGAGTTTCGTGTAACCTTTTACGAAACGTGTCGTGCATGTGAATTATTTATTGTGCAGCTCGGTTTTAATCCGCTCTACCGATAACGAAATGAATTACATAGGATTTTGAATTAAGAGGCGTGAGCCAGGGCTGAGGTGAAAGTGGCTCACCCGCAGAACAATCGATTGTCGTTCTTTGAAGTGTCACGAAGATATATGATAGATATCTCAGACTTCCTAGAAGCTTATGTTGCAATATGTGCGCACTTTCAACACATCAGGGTACCTAGATCAAGTCGATCAGAGTCCGACTCCACACAATTTACATTCAGTAGAAAAGAAAACAGATGTAATTACGTTGAATTTTACTGCATCTGATTAAATTCTTGCTGGAGTAAATAAACGTAAGGCGATTGTGGGAGGNACACATCAGGGTACCTAGATCAAGTCGATCAGAGTCCGACTCCACACAATTTACATTCAGTAGAAAAGAAAACAGATGTAATTACGTTGAATTTTACTGCATCTGATTAAATTCTTGCTGGAGTAAATAAACGTAAGGCGATTGTGGGAGGTGAAAGAATTATGGTAAAAAGTTTAAAGTCGACCCAGATTACCGACCATGGCGCCGGTCGTGGACGTTTCCTTGTTTATACGGTAATGCCGTTCTACAACACTCGTTATGTTTATGGTCAGACAAATAAGAACTTTAAGATTTAATTGGAAAACGACCCCCTCGACGAATGATGAATCATATCTGTCATTATTTTATGTATTTTTTCTTTTACAACAAAACAAACCTATTTAAAGATTATACGCCAGAGGATTCTCTTTATAAGATTACTTTGTAGCTTGAGACAACATAAGAAGTCATTATCTTCTTACATGCACATGGACGGTTGGACGCGTCAGGTCGCAAGCTCATTAAAGTTTAACAGTCACTCCTCCGAGAGTTATTTTTAAGTTACAACCAAACACGGTGTTCCAAGTTTGTATACTTGGCTTCACCTGAAACATCTAGCGTGTCGAAATAGTTAAAGCGATGCAACAACGTCTATTTCTGTTTCGGGAGCACCGACCCATTGTCGAATACACTTCATTCACAGCTGTGATGATTCACGGCATTGTTCGCACCCACACTTAAACTCTCTAGACTCCCGGCCATGTGTTATCAAAGTTCTTACTTAGACAGTACCGACACAAGCCGACCCACTTGAATGTGCCGAAAGCAATATCGTTTATCTTTTGTATTGCAAGAGAAACCTTGCCTAAGCTTTTTGTCCGATACTTTTCTGCTGTTTTTTGTGAGGTACAATTTGCTGTAGGGTGTGAAAAAGGCTCCGTTAAGCCACTTGAAGACACATCTAGTACAGGATCAGAATGACACAAATAGCTTACGGCAAAGGCAGTGGCCTGTGTGACTGAGGGGCCGGTCTCATTAGTTCCGTTAAGGAGACTTAAGCGTGCCACTGCAACTGTACAGTTGACGCTAATGCACTAAATGTAGCAATTATACATTAAACTACCAGTTACATTGACTCATTGGCTGAGCAAATGAAGAATACAGTTAATTCTTGACGCACGATTTGTCTCCAGGAAAGCAAATAAATCAATGTATTGTTAAAACAAAATAGGACATGTCATGCGCTCCCGATATCGATGTAAAGCTTTTAAATTAATACGGAATCAATTCATAAGGTCATCAATCATGTTAAATGGCTTTATCTTCATTTGAATAGGTGCTAAGACCGTGGCTGGACAGACAGCTGAGCCATTAGAGGCATCTCTTTAAGTAGTGCATTTAATGATTCATACATATACAGTTGGATGTGTATATTGACGGCTCTATGAGTCGTTCACCGACTTCTTACATCAATTACACCAATTGGTGTTATCTCGGCTGAGTGCATCTGTGAGCACTTTTCGTTCGTGCAATAAACCAATGTCTCACACTACACACAATACTGTTCTGTGAACGATCAGTATCTAGACGTTAAGTAACACAAGCTTACATTAGTTTCCTCAATTCTTTCTTTTATTTGTTTATATTTTGTCGGTACAAAAGTCTGTATTGGTTCAAGTTGGTCAGGTTTAAGTCAATATTTGTAATATTGCCCTGTTGGCCTTGTGCTGATTAGAACGTGTAAATGCGTTTTAGCTTTAAACTGGAAATATTTCATTTTATCGCAGACCTTTAATCTTTGCTGTTATTGTTCCATAAAGTGCATTTCAGTGGTATGACCAATGTTATTTATTCTACGATGATTGACTAGGAAACATCTAGATTCAAAACTGATCGATGATGGATGAAAGTGACAATATTTCCTCAATGTTCAGAATGTTTTTCTTTCCGTAATTTACTGGTTCGATTTATGTTTTTATATGATAGAGATTGCTAAGTAACGGAAGTCACGTTTGGTTAGTTTCCACATTCTATTCTTATATCTCACTATTATATTCCTATCTATCACTCGCAGTTGATCTTCAAAGAAGTTATGAAAAAAATCGAATCCTTAGTATCTGATATCAGTAGATTTCTAATCAACTCGTCTATTGGAGCGATAAGATTCATACCAAACTCTTTTATCAGTATTATCGTAGT
>NDFZ01004165.1:0-57442 GCA_002192655.3 Mamestra configurata
ATGATTTCAATTTTGCCAGAGTTTTCCAAAAGGGTTGAGGGGGTGAATCAGGTGTTAGGCGAGCGATAGATGGGCATGATGAAGGCACAATGTGGGGTTTGTGTTTCTTGCCCACATGTACCTTCAAGCCTCGTTCACCCTTAAAAAATCGTGCTTGGGAACAGTGGGGGCATCTCACTAAGACATCCAGCGATGTGGCAGGTTGACTAGCACATCGGACGGCATCGCTACTGTCGTCCAAGTTGACCATAAGCCTATAAAATATAAACAATACTTACAGATAAAACATATGGAGTAAAAATATCTTAAAAAACGCAAAATTGGCACTTGAGTATGTACACTGATTAGATTTACATTAAAACACTAAAAACAAATCGTTTTAAAGAAAATATAAAAAACACAAATTTCATAGGAAAATCAAAATTGACAATGTCAAAACGTGACGATTTCGGCGCAGTCGCTCTCGGGACCAGCAGCGGCGCCCCGCACCAGAAGGGCTGTCGCCCCGACCGTTGGTTATAGTTAGTTAATCAGGTAAATCGACTTGGTTCTCAAGCTTAATCCATTATTTATAAAACAGATTCATACTATTCATCAAGATTAGTTAAGTTTAGTTTTAGTTTGAATCTATTCACTTGTTGGTTACCAAATATCTGTATTAATCAACCGGCTGGAAGATCAAGGAAGAAAGGCACAATATTATGTGGATTGACATCGCCACCGCTTACAAAAAAAAAACGCTTTTGTCATTGCCTTACAAGCAGCACCGTTTGTTCGACCGCAGGAACTTTCTCGAAGTCCTGTCCCTAATGTATGTAATATTGTAACATGAGGTATAATTCCCTCTTCCATTGTACTGAGGCTTCCTGAGTGAAAAGTCCTTTCCCTTCCTGAATGTGGACGACAAAGAAATACATTGTAACCAGGTAATTATTTAAAACTTAATGTGGTATTTGGTTTGGGGGATGAATATTACAATATTTACTTGAAGTTTTTTATATGTAACATAAAGATGTTACATATAAAAAATTTCAAGTAAATATTGTTATATAGTTTACGAAATCACTCCCACTGCCGGAAAGCGAGAGGACAGCCTCTCGCTTTCCGGCAATCTGTGGGAGTGATTTCGTGAAATGGGACGGAAGTGTGTAACAGGAAGCCAAGGAAGCTCGCGCTATTTGATTTGACCAATGAGCGCGCCCTATTCGATTTGACCAATGAGCGCGCGCAGTCGTCGAGTAGGCTTTCAGTTGGTACTTTAATGTTGATTTTTACCAAGGTCAGAAGTCAGATGTTACACATCTCATGCGACTACTATAAGACTCGCTCATTTTTTAACCCTTAATTTTTATTTTAAAGTCACATCCTTCTGGTCGGTTCCAATCTCGGCTAAGGCTTGCTAGCGGCGTGAGATTATAAAGTACAAGTGTATGAGCAACACAGGAGTACTCTCTCTTCCTTCAGTCTTACACGACTGGAGATAGATCAGACGCAGGAGCATCGGCTGTACGTACTTTTCGAGGCACGGGGGGGATCAACTTCAAGCTGACAATTAGAAATTCCTTAAGAAAAACCCAATAACTACTTAAATGAACCATTTTTCACTGTGATTTATTTATAACAGTGTATCCTTTGCTGGAGATCCAATGAAATAAATAAACACTTATGACCCCACGCTCAGCCAAAATAAGCTACAGTTTAAATTTAAAACTCACAATAACACGGAAGCATTATTAAAAAGCAGCAAGTATTGACCATAAAGACGGGCGCCATTTTATTATTCTTTAACTTATCATCTTCTCAGTACTTTACTCCTTTTAAAACACACTAATGACCTCAATTTAGATGCCCAATAAGCTTCAAGATTAAATTGGCGTTCAAATACAAGTTTCTTTTCAATCTGTGCAACCACAATCGATTTGTGAACCAAAAGCAAGCCGAGTTACCGTGGTGAGGTTGGTACACTTTTGTTTGGCTAAACACCGGCCTAACCTGAATGGTGTGTTCAGTGTTACCAACATTGTGAATGTGATGTTACAGAGATGTTAATTGAGAAGGTTAAATTATACTTAATGGTTAATTTTGAGCGGTTGAGTACAATGGTAGGCGAGTAAAACATTTCCGAAAATAAAGTGGCACGATGCTTGTTTTACTCGAGTTTAGAATGTACTCTCAATTTGTATAAATTCTGTAATACTGCAAAGTTTGTAAAGTTTAATAATGCGTTTCATAGACTTAATAAGGTTAAATTGTCAGATATTTTTACTGAAGAATAAATATGACTGTTTTACATAATTTCGTCATTTTTATTTCTCAAATAAAAGTTATCTAACTGTACAAACATCGATCCTAAATTGCCGTAAGGCAGTAAGAAAACCATTTTTATATAGATGTCTGATCCCGCATGGAGTATAGCAGCCACCTTTGGGATGGCTCAGCTAAATACCAACTTACCACGCTTGACTCGGTGAAACGCAGAGCTAAGAGGCTCATTGGCGACGTAAAACTGGTGGATGCCAATCTTCACAGCTTGGTTCATCGCCGCAAGGTTGCCTGCTTGTCGGTCTTCTACAGATTGTAGTTCGGGGAGAGTGTCCAGGAACTCCACGACCTCATCCCACGGGCCCCCTTCTACCATCGGACATCTAGACGCACTGCAAGTTACCATCCCCACCTTGTTGCTATTTCACCAATTCGCACTAAACGTTTCCAAACGTCTTTTATAATGCGCATAGCAAAGGAGTGGAACTCTCTGCCTGCGTCTGTGTTTCCGAACGTATACAACCCTAACCTCTTCAAAATTAGAGTGAACAGGCTTCCTCTGGGTAAGCTCGCTGCATTGTCGACTTTGTCTCTGTCATCTATGACCTAGACTAGAGTCAAGAGCAAACTCATCTCATATAAAAATAAAGAAAAAAAACCTTTATTGAATACTTTTCTTAGGCAAAAGACGACGACGGCGCCGGTCAGATGACAGTGGTCTCTCTTCAGATATCTCTGACGGACTCCAACGACAACCCGCCAGTGTTCCACACGCCTGTCTACATCGATGAAGACGCTGTGAAGTTTGAACCAGAACTGCAGGTGACAACTAGAAAAAAATTTGCAGATGAAAAACTAGACCATTCAAGATTACAATTTAAAAAAGTCAGGATTCTTTTGTGCATGGTAATTAACAACATGCATAGTCTTAGGTTTATGGAAACGAATAAGTTATTAATCACTTTCCGTACCTAACGAATCAATTTGTTCTTGAAGCCAACAATTTAAAACACTTTCATTAACTCCTTCCTCGACATGAAACTTTCACTTCTTTACAACAAAACAAAAGTTCGTTAAAAAGATTGTAGGTGCAGTAGATAAGAACGTAAATCCTAATCGCTGGATCTGCCCAGGTGTGGGCAACAGTGGGCAACTGGGCATGGATGGGCGAGCGGAACAGCACCTGCGCATGCGCCTCGCCCTGTGACACGAGCCATAGTAGAGATGGGTGTTAGGTATCGATATTTTTTGTCGATATTATATGTTAAGGTTAAGAAACTTGAAAAATCCAGTTGGAACTGATGTCGGTGTTATCGGAAAATTGCAGACTCCGTAAAAAATAAATCTCTATTAGATTATAATTTCTCGATTATTGTCAGTTGTCGGAATAAGTAGAGCTATTTGGGGTCAATGGCCTGAAATGTATACATTAATAATTATGGATATGACACTGGGATCCCGGGATTTTAAAATTTTCCGCTGACTAAAAGTTAAGATTTAATAAGTAAAATTGATTACATTACCTAAAGTAAAGTAAAATCGAAACCTAACTTATGTAACACCACGATTTGTTTCACGTAAGTTTAGGAGTAATCTAATTTTATGCCGTTTGTTTTAGTTTGCGTTCAGATATATACACACACACACACACACACGAGTAGGTACCTCTGAAAATCATCACCAACCTTAACAAGTATATTGTTTAAATCCCAGTGTTCGGGAATCCCGGTATCTCTGGCATGTCCATACTATGAAACATTGTCGCAAGTACCAAAAATAGCTCTGCCTACTCCGACCACTGATAATTATTGAAAAATCCCTTCCAAATTCAATACTTCGATTATTACAGAGCTGTCGGTTACGGTAACAGTGTCGCGAGTTAGATGGTTTTGTCCCATCTCAAAAATGCCCAACGAGCCTAAAGAAGTTTTTACTTCAAAATGTTGGAGATTTTACAGTTAAAAACATATAAAAAAGTGATTTTAGATTAGATGAACGAGATAGTAAATCAAAGATCTGAAATAACTGAAACAAAAATGGTACTTTATTTAACGTACTTCAATATCGATACGACAACTGTGACATCCTTACCCCACCCTCCGATGGTTAGGGAAGATACCCCGTACTTGCGCGTACGCAGGGCGCGTGCCACCTTTTTGCTTCATATTGACTTGCATCACTTTACAACCGACACCACCCCACTAACCTAACATAAAAATCAAACTTATTTCATAAACGTTAAAGTTCACATCCCTTTGAAGATGGTGGGTAAACTATAGCTTACGAAAAATCAACTTTATGTCTAGGGCAATGAAGTGATTTTTTGCTTGGCCTAAAAAGGTAGGGTGATTTTTTCAAAAAACGCGAATAAAATAATTGAAGCAGGAATACACAGTAATGTTTTGTTAATTTGAATACGACGGGTTTTTATTTTGAAGAGGGTGCAGCGCACGCGCCGTTAAGGAGTTAATTATTTAGAACTAATTCATGGCACCGATGGAATTCCGTTGTTTTTGAATATTGAAATTAGAACGTTTGAATTTTTAATGGTTTTGGAATAGTTTTACGCTTTTTTGTTCGGATAATTCGTGACAGAATTTTAATTAAGATTCTGTTCTGGATTAGTGCTTTAAACATCTGCGTTCCGGCTTATTTATTTAGTTTTAATTACTCTCTACACTTGCAGTAAGTACCAACACGTACAGAGAGTCATAATCTTATTATAAATTAGATATTGTAAAATTTAAAAGTAACACATTAAAAATTAACAAAAACAATACAGAATAACAAATAATTTCGATGACAATAATGAAATCAAATAATATAATTAATTGACGGAAATAATAAAAAAGAATAATCATCAAATAATAAAAAATATTTTATCTAAGTAGAAAGTGCTTTGCTTTTTGTATGTAGCCTTTCAGAATTTCAGTATAAACCTCAATCCATCCGCGGAATCATGGTTTATAAGTTTAAGCTTTATGATTTTTGAAGGGCTTCCATGAAAATCTCTTGGCCTCGTTCAGGCAGCTAATTTGGTAGCTAAGTAAAAAATAATGAATACAGACGCCAGCACATCAATCTACAACAATCTGACTAATTCCTTTATTAGATTTTCAACTTTATCGCTGAAGTATTAGGTTCAAGGTTGATTGGGAAAATTTGACAGTTTCGGGTAGCTTGATGAGGTGACGTCTGTACATACCTAGTCGGGTTACCCAGTCACTCGCTTGTGCAAGTCAGATATTTTTTTTTACAAATCAGGCTCGCTTTTGACCACAATCTCAAGTCATCTGGTGGAAAGCGACGATGGGGTCTACGATGGAGCACGCTTGCCTGGAAGTAACACATTCACTCTTGACTTAAATACCCCAAGATTAAAGCTATCAGGAAACACAGACTCCGGCAAGGAATTTCACTCCTTAGCTGTACGCACAGTGAAAAGTATTCCCGAAACGTTTTTGTGCGTATGGATGGGAAGTCCACTATGTATTCGAGCCATGTAATATACCGGGATTCAGCTGTATCCGATATTTATAGTTGAGGAAAAGCGAGACACAGTGACGCACAACAGACTTGGTTTCCGTACATCATGTCCTAGGCGACCACTGAAAATCAGCACCGTGCTGTGGGTCCCCCACGGCACAGCATTATGCTGAGTGGAAGCCTTTTTGCCACAACCACGACATGCATCTACTTTATTTATACCTTCTCATACTTGTGTATTTTTTTTCTTATTTAGTTTTGAACGTGTTTTTACTAATATAATTTAAGAACTACTAACACTATCGTTTAGGGTTTACTTAAGTATGTCGTTTTATGGCAATTAAAAAGCAAACAAAAAGTACGATAAATTTACCATCCACGAGCAAATTAATTCAATACGCACCATCTACTGATGAGTTTCGAACTGCCTCGATAATTTATAGTCCATAGAAGGGCTGCCACCCCATCTTGTTGAGCCAATGAGCCGGAAATAATGTGGACACACCCTTAGCAGCTAATAACTGTGACGTCGTGAAATATGGGAGCTTATGTAGGTATTGAATTAATGTAGAATGAGTATTGAATTCGCCATGATGGGGTAGAATTTGGAAAGACGCAGTTGTACGCTTTTTCGCCATATGTGTACCAACGTATCTATATAGTATCACATACATATCAGGAAACCAAGACTCCGGCAGGGAATTCCACTCACTAACTCCCTACTATGAAGTCTTAAAACGATCATGACTCCGCTCTAAGAGGGAGACGGAGCTATACATAGCGAATAGCACTATCCCGTTTACATCATCGGGATTGGATGGCATTAGCTCGTCATAGTACGGAAAGTATGTATTCCCAAAATGTTTTTACGTATGTGTACGATGTTCACTAAATTTTAGAAAGGAGGATTTATTTCAATCGGAATCATTCAAGTTTTGATGTGATGTCCAAAAATCGTCCACACATTTTAAGATGCATTTTAGTTTTACCTACTGTTCAACAAATTCAACTCTTCATAAATCTTTGGGTCAAAAAGAATTGGAGATACCTTTTTTCATCTTCTTCCAGACATCTCTAAACAAAACAAACTCTTTCCAAATCATGGAACTAAGTAATCTATTTATTTAGCTTAAATTACTCTCTGCACTTACAGTAAGAACCAACACGACAGAGAGTCATAATCTTATTATAAATTAGATATTGTAAAATTTAAAAGTAACACACATATTAAAAATTACCAAAACCAATACAGAATAACTAATATTTTCATACCAATAATAAAAATGATATAGTTAATTGATGGAAATAATAAACAATAATAATAATCAAATAATAAAAATAGTTATAACCAAATAATAAAAATAATAATAATCAAATAAGAAAAATAGTTATAATCAAATAATAAAAAAAAATATAATCAAATAATAAAAATAATAATATGTCAATCATAAAATACATGCTTTGCCCAAACAAAACGTCATAAAGTAGCATTGCTCATTTCAAAATTAACTACATAAATTGACATCGGAATCCTTGATACTACCCATTACACCATTTTAATCAGCATATGAGGCACGTGCAGTCTGATCTGGTCACGCGAGCGGCCAATGATGAAGTTTTCGAAGGGAGAGCTCAAAATGATTAGCTTTTTGAAGGGAGAGCTCAAATTGATGAGATGATGTCATCTGTCATTACTGGAATGTCAATATTGAGCTTGATAAGCTTGGGGAGAGGATTGGCTTATTAAAACGTGATGAAATAAGTAATGTGTTTTTGGCCTCGATCACGTGTTGGTCTGTGATCACATGAATGCCTGCGAAGCGATATACGTTTGACCACGTAAGTATCGATTGATTAACACGTTAGAGCAGTTTCTGAATTAATTATTTTCAGGGCCCTGCGTCTGGATTTACAAAAACATGTCGCTGAAAACCTGCGCCATGGCGAGTCCTATCTCCTATTTACTGAGCGATAGCCGTTTTGCGAGGATTTGACGCATATAGTTTCCAACCTGTGAACGTGTCAAATCCTATTATAATACGCGATACGTTAAAATTCTATTTAAAATTTTATTTTTATTTATTGTCGACTACCACAGTATATTAAAGACTATTCTTTATAACCCAACGGTTGAATGGTAGAGAATGCCTTGATGCATTAAGTCCGCCCATGTACCACTATTGTACATAAAGTTTAAATAAATAAATATAACAGCGGCGTCGGGCTAAAGTAGAGTTGAGCAAATATTCAACTTCAGAAAACCAATAACAATTATCAATTCAAACGCACCAAAGTCCAAGAGTTACCTGCTGTCTCTCTCTTAGAGCGGAATCATGATCGTCTTAAGACTTCATAGTAACGACTCTGGTCTGAGTACCTGGAATCACGTTATAAATGTCTATGTGTGATCATGAAATTTCTATAGTTAAGTTCATGCACTCATATGGTGCTCTGCCCAATGTTACACGTCCACAAAATATACTTTTATCTTCAATTTCAAATCGTGTATTCTACGATTGGATTAAAACATCAAAATAAACAGCAAACAAAATAAATCCGTTTTGACAACAATGTTTCATGTTGAAACCAATTAGCGGCACAATAACCGCGCAAATATTGTGGCCATCAGCAGGGGTCACACACATTCGAAAGCATGCCGCGCTGCTGATTTGAAAAACTAAAACTTATCGTTCCGTTTTTGTGACAGTGTTTAGCAAAAAAACATGTTTGTGGTTTTTTTTTTCTGTGTGTAATATTTTAAATCCTTTCGGTAGCAACTCTTATTTATTTTACAAATACACATATAACTAACAGTGAAGAAAATGGAACAGACAAATAATATAACAATAACTTGAAACCTGCCTTGAATGAAAAGAAAGAAAAAGAAAGAAAGAAAAGAAAAGTATTTCATAGCCACAAAACGACATACCCACATACATAATTTTATTTTAATGTTTTAATTTAAATTGAACAATTCGATTTCGATGAAAATAATATAAACGCAACGGTAACAGTGATCCTAACGCGTTTATATTGTTTTCATCCAAATCGAATAATTTAAATTAAAACGTCAAAACGTCATTCGAAATGTGTCGAGCCATGTGTCAAGTACGAGTTATACAAAGGTGATGCTTATTTATAAATAAATTTTTCGAGTATACTTGCGAAAGGAGAGTAAAAAAAATGAGATGTAAACACTTAAAAAAACATGATTCCGGCTTTATTTGGCAATTTTCTAAAAAACACAGGTTTGCTGTTAGAAAACCTAATTCTAGGTTAAGCTTGCCTGTGAACATTTTAGCTGTCCTAATGTTACATTTACAATTTTACCATTGAATAAGAATACTATTTGTGTACAATAAAAAAGTTTTTTTTTAAATTATAAATTTTAAAATCCCAACCATTTGATACCCATATTTAGGGAGTTATGAAAAAAAATTTAATCCACCAGTTCGTGGCGGCGGCCATCTTGGACCGATATTCATCAGACATAGCTAAGAACACTCCCGACTAATTAACCTTTCAAAAAAAATCAAAATCGATTCATCCGTTCGAGAGCTGCGATGCCACAGACAAACACACACACACACACATAGACACGTCAAACTTATAACACACCGTCGTTTTTGCGTCGGGGGTAACAAAATACGTATTAAAATTACAATATCAACTTCAACGAGTCCATTGGTGGGAGACATATGATATCGTGTTAATCAGTGTTTTAGGCAGGTTTCTCAATTCAGTGTCATCCGCTTTGAGTCAATAAAATATGTACTCTTCTCTTGACAAAATGTTGCGTCCCCCTGGCAACACGGGGTCGCGATAAGCAGCACTCGTCAAACACTGACCGGCAGCCGCTGAAAATATAAACAGATGTGTTAAGGGGTAGTTTCAAACTGGAGCTAATGAAACGTGGTACATTTTTTAAGTTTTTGGTTTTTTCTATAAGTAGGAGAATTAGGTTTTTCTCCTGGCCGTCGATTTAGATACCTGAATGGTTATCGCCCAGAAACGCGTTTCATGTAGACAGAGACTTAAATAGTCGAGCCTTTTAGCAATTTAGGTCGTTAAGATCAATTTTAGGCAGTTTCTGGACATACATCTTGAGCAATTTTAAAGGAATAAGGGTTCCGTGTTTCACTATGAGTCCCAAATGTTCAGCCAATAAGATTGAGCAAGGCTCCAAAACACAAATCGCTGACGGCACCCAAAAAGTAGCCAAGCTTAAAGCCGCAAATAAAGACTGAGCCGGACACGTCAGCCGCATGTTGATCGGTTTATGGGCTTAATCAACCACAACGTGGGTTCCAGGTGAAGGTCCACATTTTCCCAAAGTAATGAAAAGAACAAAGAAGGCCTTTGCGCTACAAGACTGAACTGGCTGAATATAAACAAAAAAGGATTTTCCTACGCCGAAAAAAAATTTTTAAGAGGTCTAAAATCTCAGCCACAAAAAGCTACTATCGAACATGACTTCCCTTTAACCAACAAAGCGAACATTGTACAAACAGTGTCCGCGTCCACATTGTCCTCTCTGACGTCATCAGTTGTATCAACAGCGCCATTGTGCACTGTTGGACAACTGGCTGTGTGCTGTGCGGTAGGCTCACATGCTTTCCTTTTATTTTGCAGGTTTTATCGGATTTTTGGTTCAGGAAGTTGGGGCGATGCCAAGCGGGGTAGTATGGGAAATATTTATGTGTGTCTGCAAGAATAAAATGTTATTTAAAGGTTTTTCAATAGGGACGCTCGAACTTTGACAGTTTATAGCAGCCATCTTAGAAAAGCGATAGCTGTCAAATTTGGCGGGAATACATATTTATTCGTGACATTTCACCATGGAATGCTACACGCTTCATCAAAGCGTAGAAATTGTTAAAATTTATTATCAAACATTAAATTTATTGGATGAAAAGTTCGAGGGCTTCGTCATATCGCGTGGTGGCGACATCAACTGGCCACCGAGATTGTGTGATCTAACACCGCTCGAATACTTTCTGTGTGGCTACATGAAATCTCGAGTATATGCTGACAAACCACAGACAATTGCTGCCCTGAAGGCCAACATAACTCGCGTTCATCATGAGATTGAGCCCCATTTATGCGAAAATATCGTCCAAAATTGGTCCACCAGGATACAACACCTTAAGCGGAGTTGCGGTGGCATTTGGCTTACATTATATTCCATACATAATGACATCGAATGTTCCTTAAAATAAAATAAAAAATGTGGCAGTATCACTTAAACAGGTTGTTTTATTCCATTTCAAAGTTCGAGCGCTCTTAATGAAAAGAGCCCTGTAGTTTAGCAGAGGTCTTGTAGTGAGCCTTCATATCAGCTGAAAGACGTCCACTGCTGGACATAATAAAGGGGGTTTTCTATAATTACCACGCTTGGCAGGCGGGTTGGCGATCGCAGTGTAGCTGTGACAATGAGCCTACTTACTCTCGAAAAACAATGCCCTCCTTCTGGAGCAGTCGGGTAAAATACCAGAGTTCGAATCGAGTCTATTACTTGTAGCTTTTTATGTGGACGAAGAAGCTTAAATGATTGTACAATTTGACGAATAATTGTTCCAATCTCTATTTGGCAAAACTCGATTTATGACGGCATCAAAACCTTGCAAATATGTCAGTGAGTGTAATCGTATTATATGCTCATAGAAATTAACTATGCGACAATTCTGTCTTAGTATACCTTGTGCAGTCAATACTCGACACACATACAGCGGAGGCTTGAAAAACTAGGATTAGTTATGTCGTATAATGGTCTGAAACATTTTTATCCAAAGACCCAGTGTTTGAAATATCCCGAAAAAAAAATCTCAAAACAATTCGTTAAGTTTTCCAGTTCTTTAAGTTTTCCACCAACTTCATCGCACACAAGGCCCGATTACTACTATTTAAAAACATTTAAACACGTAGCTGGCACAAGTGGCTCAGCCGCGCTTGGAACCCGGGCCCGTACGTTGTAATTTAAGCCCCGGCGGCAATAAGCCAATAATAACGCCACTCGATATTAAATCAACACGCTAACGAGAGCCTGAGGTGGACAGGGTGTGTGGCTGTTTGGTATACCAAAGTTGGAGTTTTTTTTGAGGCTGAGATGATATTAAAAATACTTATGTGCGTTAGTAAAGATTTCACCTAAAACAGAATAGAACTAAAACAAAAATTGTTTGGAGTTCCTTGTTGACTGCTTCGCGAATAGGTAACTTGAGTGAGTTTGTGGTTGAACGCGAGCCCAAAAATAATAAAAAAAATTGTATCATTTTTATTGGTGGAAGGCGTCAACTATGTATGTATTTGAAGATTTTTAACTTTTTTTTAATATTTTGGAATTTATTTGTGCTGTAAGATCTTGCTTTTTACCTTTCGTGATTCTAGGTCAACGGGAACTACTAATATAGGTTTTACCTATAGTGTACTTCCGGTTGACCTAGAACTGTCAATTTTGCTTAAAAGCAAAAAGTTAATTTTTGGTAAGTACTTACAAGTACCAAAAAATTGGCAATTCTACTAACACATGGATACATCCATATGTGTTAGTGGGTTAGGATGAATCTGAAATAAATGATTTATTATTTATTATTATTATATCTTTTTATCGTGTCGTTTTGATTTCTCGTTGTCGTTTTTGATCGTGTTGATTTTTATACAACTAATAGAGACTATAGACCTCAGTATCTAGTATAAATATCAACCTGCTAGGTCCACCCGTTCCTGAGAAAATCGGTGGTGACACACGGACAGACAGACGGGCAAGAGAGTGATCTTATAAGGGTTTCTTTTTTTACCTTTTGAGGTACGAAACCCTAAAAAACAGCTAAATATATCTGAACTGAAGCTCCAAGTCATTCAAGCCCTTGAAGGACGAACAAAGTTTTAATGGCATCGTCAAATAAACTCAAGATTCGGCAAACTGGCGAAAATTTCGAGATTATCACATGATGTTTTAGAACTAAGAAAGAAATTTAAATTATGGGTTTGGGTTGGTAGTTCAATAAGTACCTCTATGATACTTGAAGTAAATAATAAATTCAATCTGAACCAAAAGAGAGACTTAACGTAACAAGGGCCTTTGCACACGGCGTTTTTCTAACGCGCCGACGACGCGCGGAAGACGCGCGCTAACGCGCTTCAAATGCAATCCAGACGCAGACAGTAAACCTATGCACACGTACAAAAATTTAGTGGCGCATTTGTATTGATACGAACGCGCTGATATGGCGATACTGCTGGTATACTGCCGATATTTGCTGGGGAGTTTGTTGCGCCACTTCTTCTTCCCCGCTAAAACACTAGGAAGTGGTGACGGGCGGGCGTTTTGGGGGACTGTCTTTATGTAGAAATTTGACGTTAACAAAGTGCTGGCACTCATCTTAACTTCAAGTTGACTTTTGATTTTGATTTTGATACAGACGCGCTGCCGTCGCGCAAATATATTGTTTCTGCTATTTCTCCGACAATCAATACAGACGAGCTTTTAACGCGCTTATCGCCTTTGTATCGACACAAATGCGATAATCTTTTTGGTAATTTACAGCACCGTGAGCGCGCGTCCATAAAACGCGCGTGGTCGGCGCGTATAAAATACGCCGTATGCATTTATAGGCTCTAAGATTATTATTATTCTTTATTTGAAGTATTTTTTATTTCCATAATACCATGAATGTATGTACATAACTATCTTAAATCTATATTTACTTAAACTGTAGCGGCATCAATGCCGCCACATGAAAAACAAAGAAGCGAAATTTGTACGGCAACGAAAAGAACCGCAACGCCATCTACGACGAACTAACAACGAAATCCTGCATCGCTCAAGCAAAGTTCTCCGTGCGATTTGAATATCAGAACAGTCCAAATATCAACTTTCGGGCAGTTGCCCGATACAACAACCGTCTGGTAGGAGGATCCTCCCATTTTTCAGTGGAGGTGTGCGGGACTTTACTTAACTCTCCGTACCGCATACCCTCTATAAAACTATTTACATCTACTAAACCTAAGTATGTACATATACAAAAACAAAGTACACTCAGGCGTCGAAGTATTTCTCCGCATCGCTGTCATCCGGAAACGTGCCCAGAAGACTGGCAGCATTGCCACGGTGAAGAATAGGACTTATAATATAACTTAAAAAAGATTGTCTTGATTCTATGATAAGCACATCCAAGCAATTTTCAAAACAACACCACCCTCTATTTAACTTAACAAATCATCTTTAATTTTTCAAAGAGACAAAATAAAATTTATTTTCACGCGTTAAAATATAATAAGAGAATCTTAATGTCAATAATTGTTTACGAGTACGGAAGTCGCGTGCTACTCATAAATATACGGTACCAGGTTCGATCCCCACGTCAAGAAATTAGCCAAAAGTGTTGGAAATCGCCCAACTGACGACCTCCGACAGCTTGGTTATGACTAATTCGAAAAGTGCCAAAAGTGTAAAACCCGTTTTTTTATGGAATTGCTTATTTTTACGGTTTAACTTAATTATGGCGTGAAAATAAGTGTAAGATGTGTTGATGGTAACTACACGACATAACAACATAGTATAAAACAAAGTCGCTTCCCGCTGTCTGTCTGTCCCTATGCTTAGATCTTTAAAACTACGCAACGGATTTTGATGCGGTTTTTATATAATAAATAGAGTGATTCAAGAGGGAGGTTTATATGTATGTATAATAAGTAGAGAAACACTGAAAAGATGTCGTAAATAAACTATTTTTTTTTGCGCTTACATTGCAAACGCTGGTAGAAACCTACGAGATAGATCAAAATAATGTACTACAGTATTGTATACCTTAAAAAGGTCTACAAAAAAGTCCGCAATGGTATATGTCTATCTCTTAGGGATAACCCACAATAAAATAATGGCTTATTTACGAAGCGATTATAAGCAATCCTTATCCAATGAAAAAAACCTTAAATACTTTGATCATTTGATATAGATCTATATGACCCTTTACAGAATATTATTTAAATGAATATTTTCGAAGATATTAGAGATTTAAAATGCAGGGACATATCGGTTCCGGCGGTACCAGCCGGGGGATGGCGGCGCGTGCCTATAAATATCGTTCAAGTTATGTGCTCAAGATGATTTCGCGAAAACACTGACAGAGTTCCAAGTTACTGTACATGAAACCAGAGGTCTACGGAGTTCTAAAACCGTAGTAAATTTGGTATCAGCATTGCACCCGTGCGAAGCCGGTGCGGTTCGCTAATAATGTATATGAACAAGTATAAATAGACGACTCAACATGGGTATGCTGTGGCTCTGTCTCGCACACGAGTCCCAGCATTATGCTGAGCGATGGCCGTAATGCGCGAATATGACGCATATCTTCCCAACTTGCATAACTTTTGTCATTTTAATTATTTAATTTTTTGGGCGTCATGCTTGTCGCAAATAAACTCTATTTCTTTCTTTCTACTTTCTTGCTACGAAATCTAACTGCCTAGCCCCTTTCCAATTATATCGTGAACGTGGCTGCAGCTGAATACCAGTACTTTACATGGAGCTACTGCCTTTCTGGCCTTCACAACCCAGTAACTGGAAAAGACATTACCCCTTTTAAGGATGGGAAATCATCAAATGACTTCTTCCGCTTTCGAATAAATTCCTAAACCCTGGCAATACCGGTGCGTGATTTTATCTGGCTTCTTACTACCCGGTACGACTGTCAAGTACATATATACAAATGACAGCCGGGTCTAAGCGCTAATCGTGCTTTCCGAAGCACGGAGGAGTCTCGATAATTATGTAATGAATGGTCACCGATCCTCGGTCCGACCTCGGCAAGCCCTATGCAGCTGTTATTAATTGACCATTTTATTGAAGCCGGTATTTCTTCTAGTGGCACCATTTTATAATGTGTAGAAGTAGATATGCATTTATACTTTAATTTGAAATTCTCTATCTTCTTCCTGATTTCCTGATTTACTACTGATCTAATTATTGTGAACGTCTCACTGTCTTACTTTATTTTGTTATTGTTTTATTGATGTAATGACACTGCAATTTTTTTTGTTATGTTTATTGTAATTCTAATGATCTGCCACTTATTTTTATTTGAAAATGTAGACTTTTGCATGCCCATGTGACGGTAAAATATGGAGAAGTTTAGTACTAAGAAAAAATATACTATACCCATGTTTGCAAAGAAATAAATGATTTGATTGGATTCCTAAACCGTTTACGCCCATTTACGGGTCGATCTTCCCTGACCCTCGTTCCCTGACCTTTCTTGACAGATTTCGCGAAATATTTTTGAAGACCTCTATTTTCTAGGAAAGCTCTTTCTAAACTATAAATCATAAATAATTGTTGTTACAAGAAAGTAGGTAGTGCTTTACACATCTCCCCTTTAAGAGGCATGCGAAAATTTACTACTAGGTGCAGTAAAATAGAAAAAAATAGTTCACAAATACAATAATAGATCGACACATAATTTACAGAGATGCGATGCGTTGAGCTGGCGGACTGATCGCCCCTTCAGCGTTAGGGCCTACACAGGGGCCCCATAAAGGGCCATGGACCGCACGATCCCCGTATAGAGCCTCCGGCAGGAGGCGTTTGGACCCCCTAGATTGGGCAGGAGCCGCTTGAAGGCAGCTCCGGCCCGCTCCAGTCTGGGAGCCAAACGTCGGAAGTGCTCCTCGAAGTTCCACCGGCTACCGAGAACGAGCCCCAATTATCTGATCGTCGTGATGACCGATGTGAACCCCTCCTACCGTTACTTGGGATCCCGCTGCAGAGATAAGTCTTACAGTTATAAAAAATCATCTAAGGTATGCCTATAATTTTATTTGCTTTTGAAACTTATATTAGGGAAGTTCTTTCAAAAGACGTGGAATGATTGTAAATTTAATGGTCATCCTATAACTATTCCTTTTATGCAATGCGCTTTTACAAGAAATGTGAATTTTCAATTTAGTGGAGTCTCTTGACTTATATTTACAATTTTCATTACTGTCTACAAATAATTGTGACTGGTTTATAGATCCAGATTAGGATCAGACTCTCTAAACCCGAAGTCCGTAGTTTCGGGCTTAGTTGCGGGCGTATTCTAGTCCGTATCATCTAACCACTAAGAATTAATGACAACACGATTTGACAGTAACTGTCAAATCGTGTTGTCATTAATTCTTAGTGGTTAGATGATACGGACTAGAATACGCCCGCAACTAAGCCCGAAAGTACGGACTTCGGCCTTTCGAGAATGGACCTACAATTAGCATACTCCACACGAAAGCCTAGGGCTCCGGCACCTTTGTCTTAACTCCCTAAATGAAATTATTATGTAAGAGACAGAAGTTTTTAAAGATCTTTAAGTGGATATAGCCTTAAGTTGATCGTCAAATGTTTAAGGGGAGAGTGCCAGGGTAGCTCGTGAAATTCGATTTTTTGCACTTTGCAGCGCATTATTTCCTACACTGTGATAGAAATAAATAGAATATTTCCGAGATAAAATAGTTGCATTATCTACCGTTAGAGTCGCTGATATCATTTTGTAATTGTGATGCATCATGGCGGTGGACAATCATTCCGATAAAAAAGTCAATGGTAATGCGCCAGCAGAAGAAAAAAAGCCATTTTATGATGAGGTCGAGTTTAATTCAGGTTAGGTTTGAGGGAACTTAGGGCACAATGACACGGATAGCGGGGCTCCGTCATCGACGCATGTGGCCAGAAATTCATGATATGCCTAAACGTAGATTGACATATCATCAAACGATGACATTTAAACGATATGGTCAGATTGAGCTGGCCATTTCATGAAATAAAAGCATTTTATGAAATTGTCGGTCATATAATGAAATGGGGAATTCTACGACATGGCCACGACAGATACACAACCAAAAACCGAGCTAAAGGTACATAGCAAAAAAAACATGCAGGGCAGTGTTTGGGGACTGCCGATAAAGTGAAACTAAGCGAAAGCTAAAGCGTTCGGTGACGATGACGCGAGTTCCATGATTTTTGTTCACCCAAAAAGTACACATATATATACACAATATACATATAGCTCATAGAAAGCGTTCGGTGACGATGACGCGAGTTTCATGATTTTTGTTAACCCAAAAAATGCTCAATGTACCTAAAGAAGTTTTCACTTCAAAAACGTAAGATAACTGGTAAGCTGCACAAGTGCACAGGCATATCCCCCTTAAGTGAACATAGCCTTAAGTTAGTCGTCAAACGTTTAAGGACATTCCTCACACCTTCGCGAACGTGACTCTTTAACATTCTACTATAATTGGATGGGCAGACATGATGACGATGATTTGTCACGACCGGCGAGTTTTTTGAACTGCACTGCTCAAGTGATGAGGTGGGTGTCGTACGAGCGCGATATAATTTGGAGTAATGATAAAGATTGGATTTTAAGTAGGATGTAAAATCGGGCTGTGATGATTTTTAATGATTACACTAGTTTACAAAATTTAACTAAGTATTCCTCTGTTGCCGTTGATAATGTTTACTTTTGTCTGAAACTCAGAAACGTCAGGGGAAATCTAAACCCAAACCAGAGCTGATTAAAAACATCTACTTATATATTGGAACTAAGCCATAAATAAATACCATCAAGCAACGACCAAATTTATTCCAGCAACAGATTTACTGTAAAGTAGTGTTTTTTTTTTTCAATGCGTATATTGGGTAAAAGTCGAATAGTTGTCAACACTTTTGAAACTATAAATCTCTCAGCACAAAAAGCAAAATAATTTATTTGTAAAACAGGTAGGTGCATACTTTGGTCCTTCAAATCTAATCTTTAAATTTAAATAAGTTAAAAATATTTTATTGACAATTCCAGAGTATTGACTTTTTTTGCAGACCTCTAATTTTTAGGACATTTTTCCCCTATAGGGGAAAGTGGCCTAATCCTTTTAGGTACATTAGGTTAAGGATAAATGCTCCGGCGAGAAATAGGACGTTTAAGTACCCTGCAAAGTAATGATCGCACCTTGCCTTCCTATACAATCGCACAGAGACATGCATATCTTCCCAACATCCCAACTTGCATAACTTTTGTAATTTAGTTTATTTTATTTTTTTGGTATGCGTCATGCTTGTCGCAAATAAAGTCTATTTCTTTCTTTCTTTCTTCTATCCCGGCCAACTTAGTGGTACTTGTATTTATTTATTTGTAAACTCAACAGCTTATTATTAATTTACATGAGTTACGAATGTTCACCTCCCTACCAAAGAACAGCCCAATGCAGTTGCATTAAAGTTATTGGCATCTTAGATTCTGCAAACACTGCACAGTGATAGCGAGATGATGACAATTATTATCTCTTAAGCCAGTAACAGAGTTTCATTGATAAAGCTGGGTTAACTAGAAAGTGGCGAGAAAAATATACATGGTAGATAAATAAAATGGCATGTTAATCACATGCCGCGAAACTAGTGAAATTACTATTTACCCCTGGGGCAAATAGCCTGGTTTTACCCTAATTAGCCTGGCCTTAGGCCTTGATTAATAAAAAAACCGAGCAAGTGCGTATGTAGGGGTTCGAGAGTTACCCGTCTTCTAAACGATGCCAGAAAAATAGTAAAAGGTACTTAACTATTATTTGTAACATTACAAAGTTACAAATGCACTTAGTTTTAAGTCATTTTCTATGGCGTTATTAGGATTTTTTTACCTTATCAGTTATTTTATAAGCTGGTTGACTTTTACTCGTTAACTTGTAAAGCCTACTATGCAGCCTTTAAAACTCGTTATTATGTGCTTCTAACATGTTTTTTTTCACGTCTCCAAAAACAACCGTTTAGCTGGCAGAGGAGGACAAAAATTAGCACTTCAAAGCTTAATATTTCGCAAACAGATCCTCGAATGGAAAAATGGTTTTTTCACACCCTCAATATTTTTAAACGAAACCCCACACCATGGGATAGGCAAAAAAAATCATCGCGCTTTACGTGTAGGGTACACTTATCTTCACACCAATTACTCCAAAAAGTTTATTTGGCTGGTTTGCCTATGTTTTCTAGTTAAGTTGGATATACGCTCCATCGTCGACTTTGTCTCTGTCATCTATGACCTAGACAATAGTCAAGAGCAAATCCATATAAAAAAAAAAAATCACATCTAAATCTCAATTACAATTTTATAAAATAGCTTGAGGGTTGTCATCAGGAGAAAGGAGAAATATTTAAAACCTTTAAGCCGATTTAATCATTTATTGTATTTACTTTGCCTAAAGAAAAATTATGTCTTTAAAACATTGGCACTGAATTGATTATTCGGTAAGTGATTAATATTAGTCCCAGCATTTAGCAATGGCTAGCTTTCGTAAATGTGACGCATATTTTCCTAAATATGTAAGTAACTACAAACGTTCTATTTTTTAGATATATTGCACTTTCATTGGACGCAAGTCAGTAATCGTAACCCCATCTGTCACACACTCGTCAAAATATTGCGCTTTATTAATTTGCCATGAGGTGTCAGCCCGAAGCGTGTCATTTGCAATTTGGTTAAGATATTTCCACATTAAAATGAAGTCTAATAAGCCGTTCGCTCCAAAAACATAACTTTTTAAACACGTGCTACCAACGACATATGTGGCAGCCATCTTGAAAGAAAAAATGGCGTCATATGGCGGGAAAAAAACACTCAAATGATAGAGGAAGTGATTTTACGCGTACAATAATATAAAAACATATACTTTTTATATAAAGAGGATGTATTAATTTATGTAATTGTTAACCCTTTTGATAAACATGTGTTTGGGTTAACTCCAGTTTAATTTCGAATTTGTTTTGATTGGTTGTTTTTGTTTATGGTGGTGTATCCGGTTGTTTGGACTTCCGTTTTATATGCTTAGTTTTTTACTGTGATTGTGGTCTCTTTAGGAGAATTTTTTTGAGCTTTGAAAAAGAAAACTTCAAATGAGATAACCTAGTTTTTTCAGTTCTCGAATGACGAACCCATGTTATTCCGACTCGGCTGAATTGGAATAACATGGCGCTAGCAAGAGATCTCACATATTTTACATTTTATACTTCCAACCCAATTTCGGAACAATCACAATAATGACGTCATAAAACTCATAAATATTAAAAAAAAAACAATAACCCCGACCGCCCATAACGTTTCCCATGACATAATAATTTCGTATTTCATATAAAATTTATGCAAACCCTATAACGCCGCCTTTTGGGCGTTAAATCTGGTGAAATGTTTCTATAACTGCGCTTGCGCAACGGGGCGTCGAAAGATATTCATTTTTTTTACGATTGAATTTTTGATGTGGCATTTCTGAAGCTAGAACTTCTTCAGTATTGCATTGATCAAGATTAAAAACTTTGAAGTCTACTACTGGGTTGCTTACGCGTTGGTTTCCATTTGTCTTACCAAAATAAGTAATGGATTTTGTTTATTTTGGATGTGAAATATATTCGGATGTTTCGTTTTTAATAGTCAACTGTTTGTCATGTTTGATAGAGTTACTATTCATTTTGAAGGGTTAATGTTGGCAAATGAATAAAAGTTTTTTGTTGTTAGATATTAAGGGTTTATTGGTGTTATTTTTCTGTGTCATGTTTTGTAAACTTACTTTTCATACTACTGTATAAATTCAAGTTTTTAAAACTTAACAGACCGATGTGTTGCTGGGGAGTTTGTTGCGCCACTTCTTCTTCCCAGCTAAAACACTAGGAAGTGGTGACGGGCGGGCGTTTTGGGGGACTGTCTTTATGTACAACTTTGACGTTCAAAAAGTGCTGGCACTCAGCCTAATTTGAATAAATGACTTTTGATTTCGATTTTGGGGCAGGTAATTTTGGATTTTAAACTGCATAAAATCAAAGTGTTTTTTTGTGGATCACTGTGTTGTTATGTATTCAATATAGAAAAATGGTTTTACCAAATTCTAACTACCATTTAAACTACCGCAAGTTCTTGATTCTAGGATATACCAATAAAATAACGTGAAGATCAAAGTTTTTCTTCACACTATAAAACAAAATTAGTAAAGTCTCTCTGCAGTATTTCTTGACTATGTTTCACAAATCAATTAATTATTTTCTTTGATATTTTTTTTTTATAACTCATTACTTTTATTCACACCGGAAGAGCCAAAACGCGCATCCTTTTTATCAATTGGCAATAATAAATCATGTTTAAAAAAATACCACCTATCAGCGATTGCACGAAAACAATGGTGAGACTTTTTCACTCATACTCTTTCGCTCTGCGGGACATTTTTCCGACCATCTTACCCTTGCGGTTCAAAAACTGTTCTATCTTCTTTATTCCTGTGTGTAAAGGTTCGAATTAAATTTGTATGAGTGTAAATGTTTTGTGGTTTTTCTATATGTCCTGTCTATAGAGGTTTTTGGCGGCAAAACTGTCTTTGTATGACTACAATAGTGAATATTATTGTCCTATTGTAGTTTGAGCGAATTAATTTCTTTGTAAAGGATTTGTCTGTGAAAAAGGATGATTTTTAACGCTTTTATTGTAACAAAGGTTTATAATTAGCAATGTTTATTTGATAAATTTTGGGGGGTTTTGATAAAGGCCGTTTTGTTATAATTTTTATTTGGAGGTTAAAAAAGCTCGCACAAAATCGGTTAACATATGTTTTCGCCATATCGTAAAGTATTATTCTTAGGCTTTGTTCAGCAACTGCTGTTGCCTAAATCATATAATTTTCTATTAACAAAAGGAGTCTAATTATTTAGGTAGGTATTATCGTTATATTTGTGATCAACACGTGAATCAAAGCGCTAGGATCGTCTACGTAATTCATAAAGAGAATTCCAGGTCCACTTCTTCATATGTTTCAAAATTCGATCGCATGAATTTGTGTACAGGCGCCAGCACATCAAGCTACCCGAAACTGTCAAATTTTCCCAATCAACCTTGAACCTAATGCTTTAGCTATAAAGTAGAAAATCTAAAAAAGTAACTTGACAGATTGTTGTAGGTTCTGTACAATTGAACTACTGGCCACTATGTTATAAGAATAACTAAAAATTGATGTTTCAATTTATTCCTCAATTTTCCCACCACCTGTTAACACTTTAAATACTTCTAAATAACGTCAAATATTTGGAGTTTTGTTAACAAAATACTTGACGGTGTCAAGTGGCACCCGTGTTTAGTTTGGCTACCGGAGTTTTTGCCACCCTGACACCATGCAGTATGGACCCTTGAGGTTTTTATTATTCGTGTCAGGAAGGTATTTCTTAATTTGGTCTAATTCTCTATTTTGATAAATTGAAATAACGAATTTAGAGTTCAAAATTGTAATGAAGGAGGAGCTTAATTTGAAATCCATGCATATTTTCATTTTACCTTAATACAAGCAAAGTCAAAGTCAAAGTCAAAACGTTTATTTCAATTAGGCCATTAAACGGCACTTTTGAACGTCATCGTTTACAGTTCAGTAAAATAATAATGTTACATTAATAAAGTGACTCTACTGTCCATTCGGAAAGGTAGATTCTTATGGAGAAGAACGGACAAGAAACTCCATAGTTACTCTTTTCAAATAATGATTTTACAAAATTTAGTATACAAAAATTAATTTAATATTATGTGAGGACGATGCACCCAGAGTATGCTACTTAAAGAACAAAGTATCACCAGCAGAGGTAAACTTATTAATTTCCTAAAGAAATTTAGGTAAATTGTACTCACATATTTACAAACATTGGAACCATTAATTAAACAACAGTGTGTGAGTCAACAGAAAAATAAAAACACAAAAAAAGAAACAGTATATCTATAAAGTTAATACATTAATCAACCAGTTTGACCTTCACCCTTGACTGTCCTATGGAGCAGGACCAGCATATTTCCAAGCATTCTTATCCTGAATGTAATCTTCTAATTTGTAATATGCTTGTTCACAAAGTGTACTTATAACATGAGTTTTAAATTTTCTTTCATTTAGTTCTAATATGTCAGAAGGTATTTTGTTGTAACATTTAACACAATACCCCATGAAAGAAGTGTGGGTTTTAGCTAATCTAAAAAATGGTTGAAGCAGTAAGTAGTACCAATTTCTCCATTCTCAAACTGGCACGTGGCAAGTCGCAATCTGTAAAAACATAACACGCAATTAATTTCCCTCTATTTTGAAGATTAAGATGCGAATGCGAACGTTGATTTGCCTTTTGAACGCCATTGTCACGTATACGTGACAAACAAGCGCGTGCCCTGTACGCCAAACGTCACAAATATGTGACAAAAAGTACGGCGAGTTTGTGGCTTGGCTCGGGGGTACGCTGATGCGTTTATACTCTGGCGTCCAAAAGGTTAAAAATAGTAGAATGGAAAGATACATAGATGCATTGAAGTGTTTATGTATCTTTAAAAAAACAATAACTCTAGTTCAATTGAACTCATCTGCCCTCAGACCTTTAAAGGCTTCCAAAGAGTCAAGGACCTATCAGTGGAAACAAACTCTTTTCTCTAATACAATACATTGTTCTGTGCTATGCAACTGTGCGAAATTTTCCAACCATTTTGTAGAAAATGGACCACAGTATAGCTTGCCCATTTTAGACCACCAAACTCCATCATAAAATAAACCTGTCAGATACAAATTAATCCATCAGGCGTCACTCGTTAAGCTCACACTTTTTAGCACAATTCCCCACAGTCATGGTTCCTGGGTGGGTTTTTTACCATACCCACACCATCCATGGGAGTTTTTATTTCACTTCAGAAACTGCAAGTCAGTGTCGGCAAAGGTAAAGAAGCTTCCTTCCTATAAGGGTTTTTTTTAAGAAATCCGTGTAGAAATTGTGAAACGATTGGGTGTTGAATTCAGCATGTTTAGATAAAGTATTGGTCGTGATGAAGATGTCGAATTTGTTTGTAAATCATTTTGATATTCATATTAGGTTCTTTATTCAGATGTTGACTCTATGAAAGTTAAAGAAATCCGAATATCTCTAGAACTCCACCCGTTCACACGGTCTGAATCTTATTTAAACATTTCATCATCCGATAGCAGTCCCATTGAGCGTTTCTTGAAAATCAACGTCAATTACAGCCTGATCTCGCCCACTGTGGAGTAATAGGCCTGTATTTTCTTGTACACCAATCACAGTTCTGTGTAAACTTCATCCAAGTTCATCATCCCATCTCGCCGCTGGACAAGCACACCATTTCTTCCAGTACTTGCAAGCCACTCGGGTGGAATAAGGCAGCGATGCACATACTCGTTACTAGTTCAATACTATGCATGTATCTTGCATGCCACTATGCCATAGCAAGTTCTGTTTGGTGTATTTGCTTACATATAATGCAAGTTTCAAGCGTGTATTACGGCCTTTTCTATACCTGTGAACACCGCTCCTTGCTTTTCCCTACTTTACAATGTTCTAAAACAGCCGTACTCAACCTTTTCTGTCTCTGGGCCCCATTGCACTTCTACTATTGTCATGATGGGCCGCAGTAACCTATAATAAAATCATTTTCTACCTTTAGTTGTATCTACATGAATGGGTTTTCATATGAAATAGGCCAACTTTTTCACGATAATAGTGGGTGAGGAGTAGTCTCAGCATATCGTCAAGTAGTGAATCAGTACAGTATAGATACATACACATAGATACACTGACTTAATAAATCATCAATAATTATAATGTGCTAGGCCACAGGGCCACACGGAAACGCTTGGCGGGCCACATGCGGCCCGCGGGCCGCAAGTAGAGTATAGCTGTTCTAAAACAATTTCGTGGTACTCGTAGTATCTCATCCCGTAGCGTTCGCATCTTTCCTCATAATGGAAGCCTCAAGTTTCCTTTGTTCTGCAACTTGTCCTTGACCATTTGAAGTCGCCACTTTTTTACCAAACCTCTTTTACAAAAAAATGCTTATCATCATCTGTGACCAATATTTTGCCCCGAGTTATAACTTAATTTACTTTAATTATTTCTAGCAGATATTTTCTAACTTTTTTATCGTTTTTATTGAGTGTGACGAAAAGGGTGGCCGATTTGGCGCCTAGAATTGGACATTATGGTTTTTTGGAAGCCATTTTTGCTAAGTTACAGCCCTTTATTTTGATTTAAGTTAATACAATTTTTAGATTTTTTGGCGTATTTCGGGGTAGCCTTTTTTTCTTCGCTACCTAATTTTATTAGAGGATTTAATTTGCGGTGTTTCTTGAGCTTTCATCTAACAGAGGTAGCAGTTCAAAACTATAGCTAGAGCATGAATTTGGGTATAGTCATTTTGTAGGATATTTTCTATATTTTTTAGGTCAGTGACGGCATCAAGCAATTGACTTCTTGTCGAAGGAAATCAAAGCATTGTTTTAGAGCTAGATTGAAAGAATGAAACATCAAATACTTACTACTAATATGATATTACAATTTGGATGGATGGATATTTGTTACTCATTACGCATGAATGGCTGAACGGATCTAGATGATATTACAGTCTAGAATAGCGCATAGGCTTTTTATTCCGGGAAAATGTTATCTTGGGATCATTTCTGATATTGCGAAGCCGCTGGCAGAAGCCAGTTTTCCATACCTGACGAAACGCTTAAAATCATCACTATCACCAAATTATAAAACAAAGTCCCTCGCCGCGTCTGTCTGTCTGTATGTCTGTTTGCGATAAACTCAAAAACTACTTAAAGGATTTTCATGCGGTTTTCTCCAATGGATGGGGTTATTCTTTAGGAAGGTTTAGGTGTATAATTCGTCCCAAATATCCTACGGGAACCGGGAAATTGGGATATGCACGTACGAGGTCGCGGGCAAATGTAAGTTGAAAATAAATTAAGCCAATAGAGTCCTTATATTCAAGAAGCAAGTATATTTAATAAGTGAATACAATAAAGTTAATGAATCAGAAAGAGTAATATGTAGTTTCTTATGAGTGGAGACTTGAGAGTTTGGACAGGATGTCATTATGTGCAGGTACATCGGGATGCTGAGGTTTGGGGCACACTGGGATGATACGGTGAGACTGGGAGATACGAGACAATATTGCTTGACTTGGTATTTAACACTGTGTTTTAAGAACACAAAATTACATCAAACGAGTTTCTTTAATAGTAGACTATACATATAAAATAAAGTCGGGTTAGTTACACCATTTATTTACCCACAAGCCACAAGAAAGGCTCGACTGATATTAAAAATCTTTGGTTTGTTGTGTTTGTCTTTGCCCCGCAGAATAACTATTAAAACATTGGAAAGATTAAAGAAATCGTATTTACAAAAATCATTTTCGAACACAACGCCATTTCTGATTCATGACAAAAACAAAACACGGCTTTATTTTTTTCTGAGGCGGTACGAAGTTCGCCAGGACCACTAGTTAACAAATAATATACTCCTACCATAAATAGGGAATAGTGCTGATAGTAGTAGGCACACAAAATCCGTAGGTATTGTTGAAAAGTTAACGGTCCATATCCTCCAGGACTTTTCGTCACTTTTTATTATTCATAATTTCGCTAAGCTGCCCGCCCTCTCATTACCGGTAGACATATCCAAATTATTTTTAACTTTCAGAAAAATACACATAAGTACAAGTTATTGCTTGAGTTTAATTTCAATACCCGGAACAAAAAAAAATCCAACGATCGAATCCAACACACTACAAACATTATTCGACTAGTCCTATCAGTAAGCATTCTTTCTTTCTAAGCAATTGACTTAAGTACCTACCTGTAAACCACTTGATTTCTCAATTCAATTCAATTCTTAATTAATAATAATAATAATATCTTGGGACAACTCACACACGGTCATCCGATCCCAAACTAGGCAGAGCCTGTACTATGGCAACCAGACAACTGATAAACATACTTATATATTTCTAAATACATACATATTATAGACAAATTACACCCAGACACAGAACAAATGATCATGCTCATCACACAAAGATTTGTCCTGGGTGGGAATCGAACCCACGACCTCCGGTTTAGCAGTCAGGGTCACTAACTACTCGACCAACAGTTACTTGCAATCACATGTGTTTAACAAGATCTTAATTAGGTACATTTTAACAGTTCACATGGACCCTGCCGGGCATAGCAATCTATACTAATATAATAAAGCTGAAGATTTCGTTTGTTTGTTTGATCGCGCTAATCTCTGGAACTACCAGTCGGATTTGGAAAATTCTTTTCGTACATGATAGCCACATTCATGAGGAAGGTTTTAGGCTATACGGGAACGGGAAATTCCTATGGGAATGGTAAAAAAAACCGGATATGCGCGTACGAAGTTGCCGGCTAGTTTAATATAATAGTGGCTTTATATAGGTAATACAAACGTTAGGAACAAAGTTAGATAAAACAAATAAAATAAAGTACAATGGGATATTAGTCACATTAATTGTAAGTAAAAAAGACAAATAAAATTGGTCTCTCACGAGATCTACGCCTCCGCCCCAGTGTACCACAGACTTAAGGACCGGATGTACTCGGAACTCTTCCTTGCCCTTTATATGTTAATGATTACAAGAGTTTTTGAGTCGCAGTAAAAAATATTATCAGAAAAAAATACTTTCCCACAGCCACTGTTCTGTGGGAGACGAAGATTTTGTGGATCCCAGAGTGGAAGGCCACTTTCTTATTTATTGGTTAAAGATCTATGTTGATTTATTATTGTAGAGTTTTCTATAGAACATTGCTACGGTCTTTCCAAGACATTGAGATCAATTTTCTGGAATGTCGTTGAAATCTATCTATACTTATCTATCTATCTATATACATATGTAAATAAAACAAAATCGGGTTAGTTACACCATTTATAACTTAAGAAAGGCTGGACCGATTTTGAAGATCTTTGGTTTGTTGGATTTGTCTTTGCCCCGAATAGCAGAAATAACTACTCAAACATTGGAAAAATTTAAGAAAAAAATATATGTTGGTACAAAATTAATTTTCGTTAGCAACGCCACTTTTGATAACCTACATGTCAAAAATAAAACACGGCAAAACATATTCTGGGGCGGTATGAAGTTTGCCGGGACCACTAGTAATATAATAAAACTGAAGAGTTCGTTTGTTTGAACCCGCTTATCTCTGGAACTAACAGTCGGAGTTAGAAAATTATTTTCGTATATGATAGCCACATTCATGAGGAAGGCTATAAGCTATACGGGAACTGGAAAAAACTTAAAACCATATCGAATTTTGTTCGTCATAAACGATAGGATCCAATTGGCAACGCTAAGTTTTTAACCGACTTAAAAAAAGGAGGAGGTTCTATGTTCGACTGTATCGTCGTTGACGAGTGAAAACCTCGTAAATCGATTTTTTTACCAAAAACACTTTTAAATGTTATAAGTAAGAAAACCTCTCAACGCACATTTCTAGCTCACCTATATTCGAATGGGATGATTGTAGTGCCATCTATCGCGTTCAATGAAAACCTCGTGAGTACTAGGCGTCCGCCATTATAGAAGTATAAACTCGGTATGATGCCTTTGACACAGAATAAGGATGCGCACTAAGATATTGGTTACATACATTAATCACTAATGTTTTTCTTTGTAATAAACATCAAAAATCGGGAAAACGTTTCATACAAAAATATTCAGGAGACGGTTTTTTGTCTCTGCTGAAAAATTTTGTTTTCGGTACTCCCGAGGTTTTCACTCGTCAACGACGGTATGTATTTTTTTTTATGTATGTTCACCGATTTCTCCCGCATTTGTGAACCGATTCTTAAAATTCTTTTTTATTTGAAAGAGGATACTCCTGAGGTGGTCCCATTGACACCAAGTCAAGATCTGATGATGGAATCCCATGGAAATCGAGGGCAAACACTCAAATTTCATATACTTTCTAATTCCATTCGGATAATTGTGCCTGGTAATCAACATTTCATCTTGCTGAGCTGATGACGGAAGGTATAAATCAGTGTTTTTTATTTGAAAGTCAGTCCGTTGTATTTTTTTGTAATAAAGTTTTTTTTAAAGTTCACGATGCCGAAATACTTAGTGGTAGAATAATGATTCAGAATCTATTAGCTAATTTGAATACTGACCAATATTTAAAGTATAAGATAAGATTTAAGAGCTGCTGGCTGAAAAAGATCATTGATCTATTCAATATTCATCTTGCACATAAATTTTTGAGGCTAACTTTTTGCTGACATAACCTCTCTTTTAATCAAACCTCATCATCATCATTGGCGACATAAAACTGGTGGATGCCAATCTTCATAGCTTGGCTCATCGCCGCAAGGTTGCCTGCTTGTCGGTCTTCTACAGATCGTACTTCGGGGAGAGTGTCCAGGAACTCCACGACCTCATCCCACCGGCCCCCTTCTACCATCGGACATCTAGACGCACTGCAAGTTACCATCCCTGCCTTGTTGCTATTGCACCAATTCGCACTAAACGTTTCCAAACGTCTTTTATAATGCGCACAGCAAAGGAGTGAAACTCTCTGCCTGCGTCTATGTTTCCGAACGCATACAACCTAATCTCTTCAAAATTAGGGAGAACAGGCTTCTTCTGGGTAAGCTCGCTCCATCATCGACTTTGTCTCTGTCATCTATGACCTAGACTAGACTCAAGAGCAAACTAATCTCAAATAAAAAAGAAAAAAAACCTTATTTTTTCAAGAATTATTTGCGTCAGAGTTCATTAATCGTGTGCGTTCTAACAGTATCATCAAGTGACACCGGATCCCCTGACTAGTGCACAAACAGTAGGCCAGTGGGTGACCGCAGGGCTTCGGCCACACATCGTCATTGAATCGGCGCGGGCGCATCACGCCTCATTAGGTACCACCACCTTTGTGTTTAACACGATGCTTAACCTGTGTGGTTTTAGAAGGTGGTGACCTTATGGCATATAGGTGCTGTTATATGGGGTAAGAAAGAAAGGTTTTATTTTTTGAGGGTTTTCTGTTTCTACAAATATACGTCTGCAAATACGGGAACCAGAACCTAGGAAGGCCTAGACAAAGAGTATTCAATAAGCAATAAAGATTAACTATTTAAGAGGCCAAAAGTTATAAAAAATTCTCTCCGGCGGGGAATCGAACCCCGGTCTCCCGCGTGACAGGCGGGATACTTACCACTATACTACCGAAAACCTGAAGAACGTGACAAAACTAATGCAGTACTTATTATGAATGAAGGTCATCTTTCTGCCTTAAAACCAAATAATTTGACAAATAATAGCAACTATTTTATTGAAATTTTAAAATCGTTGCCGCTGATAGAAGTGATAAAATACTACACAGGTTAGATAAGGTCAAATAATTACGAGAAAGCCTGAAGATATAAAAAAATACATAGGTATTAAGAATATTCCGGCGTCTCGATAGCGTAGCTAACTTTCTATCTCAGTCTGAAGGATTTTGTAGGAAATTTCAAAAAATCATAATTTAGACGTTTGCTTGAGTACAATTCAGCAACATTTTAAGAGTTGTTTAACATGTTCTTGAGCCAACATGTTGGCAATCTGAACTGATACAGAGTCACTTCTAATATACTATGCCACATCTGTACACACACACACAAACACACCCTCTCACGCACAGACACATACACAGATACCATGCAAGTTGATGAATGGCATTAGTACTTATCTATAATATTAAACTTATTATTGTTTCAGTTATTTTTTTCTGCGCTGCGTTATTTTTTTTTAGATATCGCAGCATAAGCTGAGATAGGGACCATTTTGGCCTCGCACAGATAATTATTTTATTATACTGTTTAGTTTTTAATTTTATTTTAATTTACTAGCGCAAATTGATGGACATGTGCATTCTCCCTATCCTTACATACGGTGCTCAAACCTGGTCTTTGACAGTTCAGCAGAGGTTCAAACTTGAGGTTTGTCAGCGAGCAATGGAGCGCAGCATTCTGGGAGTCCGATTAATGGACCACGTTAGGAACACAGCGCTGCGTTCCAAAACAAAAATCGCCGACGTCACACAAAAAGCAGCCAAACTAAAGTGGGACTGGGCCGGCCACGTCTGCCGGATGTCGAACGGTTCATGGGCTAAAGCAACCACAATGTGGGTCCCAGAAAATGCCCGACGACATCGCGGGAGACCCAGGCGAAGATGGCGGGACGAGCTTGACGCCTATCGGCCAGATTGGTCCAGACTTGTCCAAAGCCGGGAGGAATGGAAGGAAGAAAGGGAGGCCTTTGCCCTGCAGTGGGACACAATTGGCTAAAAATAAAAAATAAAAATAATAAATAGTCTTGAGCGAGTCCCAAATAAACATTTTTCTTTCTTTCTTTCTTTTAAGTTCACGCCGTCTTACAGGGGCTATGAACCAAAGAACGTATACTTTTTAATATACTGCCTCCCAAGATACAGGTTTTTGTCTAGTTTGGGGCACAGCGGGCTATCTACTTCTGTTAAATGATCTGTTCCTCGTTCTTGCTATTAAGACTGTAATTTATGGTTGTGTTCCAAATAAAAGTTCACCCTAATCTCTTCAAAATTAGAGTGAACAGGCTTCTTCTGGGTAAGCTCGCTCCATCGTTGACTTTGTCTCTGTCATCTACCTATGACCTAGACTAGAGTCAAGAGCAAACACAAATTAAATTTAAAAAAAATATATTGTAATCCTTAAAATGTTGACTGGTGATATGAATTTAGGTATTTGTTGTAGTTTTCAGGCGCTATACAGATTTTTGGTCAAAAAAAAAAGTCAAAAAGTCAAAACGTTTATTTCAATTAGGCCATTAAACGGCACTTTTGAACGTCAGCATTTACAGTTCAGTAAAATAATAATATTACATTAATAAAGTGACTCTACTGTCCATTCGGAAAGGTAGATTCTTATGGAGAAGAACGGACAAGAAACTCCATAGTTACTCTTTTCAAATAATGATTTACAAAATTTGGTATACAAAAATTAATTTAATATTATGTGAGGACGATACACCCAGAGTATGCTACTTATAAGAACAAAGTATTACCAGCAGAGGTTAACTTATTCATTTAAAAAAAAAAAAATTGGTAAATGGTACTCACATATTTACAGATAATCTTAATAACCATTAATTAAACAGAAAATAAAAACACAAAAAAGAAACAGTATAAAGTTAATTCATAAATCAACCAGTTTGATTTTGACTACATCCTTTATTGTCCTATGGAGAAGGTCGCTATTCATAGGACACAATTTAGTTTAGACTGGAACCGAAACGATGTCTCTTACCAGAGCCTGACCTGCATCTGTTGCCAAGTTCTCACGATTAGTCCCAAGTTCACTCATTACACTGCTAATTGAACTCATTAACCTGCTGAGATTTTGCACAAAAATCCTCCATATGGTAGAAATCTCATGAGAAACTGATTTTAGGACTATCGCAAGGAACGAACAGTACATTTTTGAGTAACGTCAGAAATATTGTTAGTAGGTACCTACGTGTATCCTACTAATATTATAAACGCGAAAGTTTGTCAAGTGTGGATGCACAGAGGTAGATTATAGTCTGGAATAACACATAGGATACTTTTTATCCCGGGAATATGTTCCCTTGGGATAATTTTCGACATACACGCGGGCGGAGCTGCGGGCGACAGCTAGTATGTAATACATTATATTCTTTATTTTGAGTAGGTAGTGTAGGTCCCAATGAGACTCATAGTTTTAGTAACAATAAATAAGCTTTTAGCAATTTTAGTAATACAATAGCCAGGACAACACTTACACATAGACAATACTTCAGTATCCCAACCGAAATACTGGAGCAAAGATTCATTGTAGACCAAGCCCCGCCTGTCAGCAATCATTTACAGATTCAAATTCATGTTTTTAAATTGTAATTTTTTACAAAACACATTTACAAAATCTGTAAGAGCGTCAAATATACTACTTAGTTTATAAAAAATACAACCATTGGATTGTATTACTATGAACTTGGAAATTGTAGACTTTTCACTTTATAATAAGTACAATTTTCTATATACTATGCTATCTGTAAGTGCGTGAAGTATACTATTTAGTTTTTAAAAATACAACCATTGGATTGTATTACTATAAACTTGGAAAATGTAGACTTTTCACTTTATAATAAGTACTAGATTATTATGCGACATTGTCTATCTCTACTTTTGTCTATCATTTGAAATGAAATCATATTTCTGGTAAATATTTTAATAGTAGATGCCAAAATAAACTCAGAGGTACGACTCTAGTGTGTCAGTCCGTTATTTATGCAATCTTAATAAACAATACTTACGTTAAACTTATCTTAGGCCTGAAAACGGAATTTAGGTACCTAACGTAAGAAAACGTATAAGTATTTCATTGCATTAAGTCTATATGAAACAAGAAATTTGCCAAACGCATTAATATTCTAATTATATTAATTGAGTGCAAGTAGACTAAAGAGAAAATCAGTGATTGATGAAAAAAAAATCGAACAAATATCTTGACCTACAACTGCCACAAAATTCACACGAAAAATCCACAAGATTCCTATCTTCACCAATTACACGATAAATTGAACACCTAATTATCCGATCAGCTAAAATTTTGCAATAAAAAACACTCGCATCTGGACTGTGGAGGACATCTTGAATGAAAAATAATAAAAGGGCGGGAAAAGTGACAGTTGCGAGTCGACCGCAATGATGGCAGCAGTTGGGAGGCTTCGCGCGCATGCGCGGGCAGGTGGCCTGCAATTGGTCCAAACTTGAATGTGGATTCGCGAATTATGTTTTAATTATAGATGTTTCTGAATGTAGGTAGAATAGATATTTTAGAACTTGAAAACGATTTCAATTCACAACCAAGAATAATGGCAGTAAGTGACATTCTCTATGCGATATTGATTGTCGAAATAGCCTAAAATGTATGCGAAATATGTAGTTAATTAAAATATATGCGCTACCAAAATGTCAAATGATAATAACCAAAAAATCTGGCATTTCGACAATTGCTATTGATATTGCTCATAGAATGTCTGTTTGTCTCTTGCACAGCTATATTTTGCTTATCATATTTGAAAATGGGTCCTATGGGTCAGTCGAGCTATTTTCGATCTTGATTATTATGAATGATGAAAAAATTTGATTTGTGTGAAACCAAAATCTCCTTATTGGAAATTAAGAAAAGGGGCCTTTCTCCTACTACTATTTGATGCTGTACCGGACAGGGCCCATTATATAATCTTTGTTTATTGTAGGTAACCACCGTATAACTCGTAAAACCGTAAAAATCGTCCGATTCTCTCTTCCGCACTGCCGCCCTCCCCCTGAGGAAAGTAGTATAGTGAAAGCTCATACAGGTACTCACCATAATAATTCAGATCCCAGAAATTGTAGCTGCCTCACTGTCCCTTTTGTCCACAATGTCAAATACCTAGGGGTTCTCATTGATGAGCATCTAACCTGGCGAGCCCATACCGAAACACTGACCAGTCGTATTAGAAAACTAATTTATATTTTTAGTCAGCTCAGATATTCGGCTGAACCTGAGACCTTGTTTCTTGTATACAGAAGCCTCTGTGTTAGTGTTCTCACCTATTGTATTCCTGTCTGGGGAGGAACCCACAAAACATTATTACTGCAGGTTGAACGAGCCCAGAGGGCTATTTTAAAGGTTATACGGTTCAAACGCAGAGACTACCCTACTGCTTTGCTCTATTCCGAGACCCAAGTACTCACGGTCCGCCAACTCTTCGTTTTGCGAGGTATACTGCGTCGGCATTCCTCTCTTCCGCTTGAAAAAAATATTCTATCTAAACGCAAAGGGCTTCCGGTCTGTGACCCTGTACGATGTCGGACAAAATTCGCAAGCAGTCATTACACTGCTCTAAGTGGCCGTATCTACAACAAAGTGAACAGCCAAATTGACATATACGCCTTACCCAAGCACAAATTGAAATACAGACTCACTAGTTGGCTGCAAAACCTAACATACGAGGACACTGAAGACATTCTTGACATTATCACGTAACACCTTGATTTGTATACCCTTAAATTTTTCAATATAATTATTAAACATTAATTAATTTGGCTTATTTGTGCCAAATTAATTAATGCTAATATAATAAACAAATAGATAACACACAACCTTACACTCTATACAACAAACACACACATTAACACTTACACTAAATCACAAACACAACTCCCTTCATAATTATTTACAAAAATATTACACCTATTCACATCACAGTATTCCCTATTCTCTCCTGTCACTAGTACGTAACCAATTCTGACATAGTATTACGGAGTGGAGACCTGGTGACCTGAAACACAGGCCATTGGCCTAGCTTAGGCACCAGTCCCCACAATATTTTCATTGTTGTACTACTTGGCAATTAAATATGTAAATGTTTCTGTTAAATATTGTGGTGATATAAAAAAAAAAAAAAAAATACACAGACACATTACAAGTATGCATACGTAAGACAGAGACGGCAAGAATATTTAACCTTTCTGGAATCTTCACAGTCGTGCTTATTTCCAATTCAATATTAATTTAAAAATTGTTATTTAAACATAAGAGATATTATTATGATCAGTTGAAAAAAAAAGGCCGTTACAAAATAATGGAATGGTCACTTCAATGATTGAACGGACAGTGGGGCACAGGAAGCTTAGGGCACCCGACACGGATAGGTTAGGTTCGAATGGTATGACGGGAGCTAGAGTGAGCGAGCGAACTTAGCTCCCATCATATCATTCAGTTTAGGTTACTTTAAACCGTCTTCGAGGTTGGAATGTTGAAATTGATTGTTGTTTGAATGTAGATTTCTTACGGACTAATTCCGATTTGTTAACTGACCAATAAATAATAAATGCTCATTTTTCTATTTTTTTTTTTTATTTGAGATGGATTTGCTCTTGACTCTAGTCTAGGTCATAGATGATGACAGTGACAAAGTCGACGATAAAGCGAGCTCATTCAGTCATATTACTGCCCATTCAGTTAAATTTCTGCCCATTTAGCAGCAGTAAATTAAATAAATTTACTGCTCAGTTGTAACTGCTAAACTTGATAATAAATATGCATTTTGTAATTTTTTAACTTACCAATTATACAATATACAACTGCCGCTTTGAATAATGATCCTTTCCAATTTAAGCCAGAATTACTTTTTTCCTAAAAATATTATTCTTTGTCACAATATTCTTCATACCAGCCTAATGATGATGACGCGGTATTTCCAACAATATATTTTAATTGAAAGCAAACGTAGCGTTAACAAAGGTATACGTTACAAAAGGGCGGATCAAATGGAGACTTCCCATAATTTCCTAAACAAGGTTTCAATGCCGGAAGTTAGCAGAATTTGTAAGATATCGCGCTTCCGGGTAACTTCATAATATTGTCGCATAATATACAATGCTCGGATGGTCTTGATATTCGGGCTGCATTTTATTAAACATCTATTTGAGTGAAATAAGTGGAGTTAACGTTTTTGAACAGCCGTAGATTCCAAATAAATCAATGGAACAAACAAAATTGAATGATTATTCCAATGTTGAATTAAAACAAGCATAACCTTTACTAAATCAAGCAGTATAAAAATACCTATAAGTCCTAAATATTCCATCTTTTGAGTTACAAGCTTCATTATAGCCTAAAGCTCTGTCTGCTGGATTTCAGTTTAGCATTCCTATTCCGAATCTTTTTTTTTTGTTTGAGATGAGTTTGCTTTTGACTCTAGTCTAGGTCATAGATGACAGAGACAAAGTCGACGATGGAGCGAGCTTACCCAGAAGAAGCCTGTTCACTCTAATTTTGAAGAGATTAGGGTTGTATGCGTTCGGAAACATCATCTTAATCTCAACCTGTCAACTACATCTAAATTATTTTTCTGCTCTCCAACAATTACTGTCAAAAACAGTAAGTAATTGCTGTAGTTGCTGTATATATGCTGTAGTATGTGCAGTAGTTTCTGAGAAGAGATTGCGACCTGGGTGCCTATAATTTTAAAGCAACGTTTGCAATTTAATCTCAGTCGCAATCTGTCATAACCTGAATTTCTCTACATTTTTGACAGATAGTGTCTGAGATGAAAATGCGAACGTTGCTTAAAAACCGGCCAAGTGCGAGTCGGACTCGCGCACGAAGGGTTCCGTACCATTATCTACAAAAACGGCAAAAATATCACGTTTGTTGTATGGGAGCCCCTTTAAATATTTATTTTATTATGTAAAATGTAAAATTTCAACTGTCGAACTATCATGGTTCATGAGATACAGCCTGGTGACAGACGGACAGACAGACGGACGGACAGCGGAGTCCTAGTAATAGGGTCCCGTTTTACCCTTTGGGTACGGAACCCTAAAAATTAGTAGGATTGGCACTCAGAATTTTGACATACTTTAAAAGTAGGTTCTAGACTAACAGTATGAAAACTTGTTCCAAAAACGATGGTCACCTTTTAGTGCAGTAGTGTAGTGAGACACATACCTTTTTTACAGTGCGTGTTTCATGTTTGTGTAAAAATCAATTTGATTTGAATTTGTCTCTCTCCTTTTCTTTTTTTGTTAAATACAGTCCTAAAACTCGAAACCACCTGACAAAACTATCAAGACATGTTCATCGGAAGCTACACGTCCGTGCGAGACATCTCAACAGCGGACGTCCAGCTACGCGCAGTTTGCATGCGCCATTGAACCGGACAGCGCAAAAAATGCCAACTGCAATATTATGATACTTTAATATGTGCTTATTATTTCTGTAGATATTTTGTCGAGGCTTCAATGAGCAGACATTTTTTTTTTGGGGCTTTTATCTAAACAGTTATGCCAACCCCATCGTACCCTTTAACACTTAAATATATATAGAACACTTTGTGATAAAGATGGAAGTCACCGATAATATCTTGGGACAACTCAAACACGGTCCTCCGATCCCAAACTAGGCAGAGCCTGTGCTATGGCAACCAGACAACTCATAAACATACTTATATATTTCTAAATACATAGATACATATTATAGGCAAATTACACCCAGACACAGAACAAATGATCATGCTCATCACACAAAGATTTGTCCTGGGTGGGAATCGAACCCACGACCTCCGGTTTAGCAGTCAGGGTCACTAACCAATAGACTAACAGATGAAGGACTGTTATTAGACGACATAATTTTTTGGCAACTTCTGAAGTTGGTTGAGATAAAATTGATTGGTTTAATCCCACGTTAAGCTTGTGTAAATCTAACTTCCTCAAAAATGGCTCCCTCTCGCGCCTGTTCCTGACACAATCCATCATCAAAAGTTGCACATCCTCAATTTGATTACATTATCTGCAATTCGGCGAATCAGCTTTATTTTATAAGAAATGCAAACTTCGCTGATGGATGGTGTCCAGTGTATTTTAAGAAAATATATTTATTAGTAGATCAATGGGAGTACTGTTTTCGATTTGGTCGCAGATACTAGGCAGCGAAATATAAAAAACAGTTATGTGCGTATTTGGCAAATAATAATAATAGATAAATGTTTTTACTTCTTTCGATTTCAGTTTAACACTAACGTGTAGAGCAGCGTTTCGTAAGCTCGGGTCGTGACCCAAAATCGGGTCGCGAGCGGTATTGGGATGGGTCGCGGGGTTACAAGAAGAATTCCTTTAATTGCAGGGTGAAGGGGTACTAAAAGAAAGATTTGCCAGAATGTGTCTCACGGTGTTTTGGGAAGAATTATCTAGGAAACCCTATTCTTAGCAATGAATCTGAAAAAGTTCTGCTACCAATTCTAACTACTTATTTGTGTGAAGCATAATTTTCGTGCCTTGCTGTACCTATAATAAAGGTTTTTGTTTTATTCTTATTTTAAATTTATGACATACATTTTTGCAAACCGCTAGCTTTTATTTAATCCTATTGTTTTGTTATCACTGTAAGATAAATAAAACATTGGGGTCGCGGGCATCAGATATTAGGTATATTTATATTTTGGGTCGCCAGCCAAAAAGGTTATGAACCGCTGGTGTAAAGAGTCAGCAACTGAATTAAAAAAAAAAAAAAAAAAAAACAGACAGCCAGCACATCAAGCTACATGAAACTGTCAAATTTTCCCAATCAACCTTGAACCTAATGCTTTAGCGATAAAGTTGAAAATCTATGAAATTTGACAGATTGTTGTAGCATAATGTACTAGCGTCTGTATTCTACAGGAGTATTTGGAGCAGTGGGAACAATAGAACATCACTGGCTGATTATGCTTTAGGTGGTTGTAACAGTCATTGTCAAATGGGTTGCTATCCCAGAGACAGCTGTTTTTAATGACACCGGCCATTCATACCCAAACCAGAACACAGCAACGCTGCTCGGCGGCAGAAAACGGTATCGTACCGTTGGTCATATGGTGGTCTTCGTGAGTAAAGTTCTTCCCCGAAGAACTGTATCAGAAATTACTTGCCTTAGCAATATTACTTTAAGCTCTGTAAACCTTAAAAACCGGTCTGCCTATGTCTACCTATTACGGTTCTTGAGTTACAGCCGCTGACAGACCAACGGATAGCGGAGGCTTAGTAATCGGGTTCCGTTGGTAACTTTCAACAACTTCAAACTTTTTTCTCCCCACAAAATTGCTAGTTCCTTACCCGCCGTCGTCACTTTGGGCAGTCCTAACAAGCTCCAAGTAAGCGGCGACATCTAAGTTTTTGTCAAATTAGCCGCATCGGTTATACTTAGCCGGCCGGCTATACTTAGTAGCCGTAAAGCTATAATTTTCGACTTTACGGTTTCGGACTAATGCTTGCGAAACTCTAATTCAATTAGAAGTTTTGTGTGGAACAGGGTGTTGTGGTTTTCGACATTTGAGACCAATGTCGAACTCGCCACAGGTACCTACTTTTGCATCATTTTGTTTTCTCGTGAGAAAGTTCTCAAGTAGGTATTTTGTTTTCAGAAGATTTATGTTACTTATATGGACGTAATATTAAGAAGCAAATATTTAATATTTCCTAATATACCTACAAAATTCTTCCGTTACTGACAGACCACGCACAGCCAAAGTTACTGGTCGTAGGAAACTGAAATTTGGCATAAAGGTTCCTTGGGGAGTTTAGGGGAGCTCTTAGAGAGGATTTCCCGAAATTCTTACAGGAACGGGAAAAAAGGGAATATACGCGGACGACGTCGCGGGCAAAAACTAGTATTTATTATAAAACTGTTACTTACTATTTTTTTTCAATTGTTACGTTAATGCACAAGCGATGAAATAAAGAGAAACAAAATGCCAACCATAAAATAAAAATTAATGTAAAGTATTGACAGAAACTATAAAGTAAAACTTCAATGCCAAAAATCTCAGAGCGACATGTCGAAATAGATGCCTGTCGAACTTTTTATAAAACGTCGGCGATTTTCGAGAAACATCCTGTAGGGCACGTGAACACGTTGATCGCGATTTGATGATAAGCTTCACTTCTTTTTTGCGAACATCTCTAATTCACTAATAGAATTTAATTTAATGCAATTTTGCGCGATTATATGCTATTTGTGACATTCGGTTTATTCATTAGAACTTCCTGTATTTGATAGGACAGAAAAAATATTCGGGATATTTATAATAATTATAATTATCCCGAATATTTTTATTATTTTTATTTAACCGTTTTATTTTTGCGTGATATTCATGAGAAATTGTTTCCTAGTACTAACTAGATCCTTCACAGTCATTACGGGTAGTCAGATGCCTGAAAATCTGACAACCAGTCTTACTGAACACCAAAGGGTATTTGTTTTGTCCAGTTAAGTTTTTAGAGGTCTGTCATGCAGTCGATCCATGCAAAATACTGGTACTTAAAAAAACTGGCAAAATACTGGTATTTTAAAATACTGGTAAAACACTGGTATTTAAAAAGAACGGGTAAAATACTGGTATTTTGCATCCGGTAAGACTAGAAGCTGACCCAACGTAATAGGGAAAGCGCTAGGCAGATAATTATCTTGCTTCATATAGTACTTCCTGTCATTAGCAGTCAACTGAAATTATGTAAAATTAAAATTATCGACTATTAATGAGTATGATTTTTTCTCCAGTATTTATTTATGCAAATAAAATACGACTTCTTTTGATCGTTTATCATCATCAACATCTGCCTAGCCTTTTCCCAACTATACTGGGGTTAGCTTCCAGTCAAACCAGATTCAGCTAAATACCAGTATTTTACGTGGAGCGGCTGCCTACCAGACCTCCACAACCCATTAACTGGGTAACACGGTAGTTCTTGGCTAGACTGGAGTCAGATTTACGTACTGGCTTCTGACAATCCGTAGCGACTGCCAAAGATCTACTAATGACAGCCGGGACCAACGACTTATCGTGATTTCTCGGAATGTTAAGATGGTTACCCATCCACAGACCAACCTCGGCAAACGTTGCTTAACCTTGGTCGACCCGTACGGCTGTTATTTTTTACCCACGAGCTCCTCTTCATTTCTTGATGGTTTATCAACTCGATAAAACTGCCCTTGCTCCATTTTTGAGTACTACATCAAAATAACATTGTTGCCACATCGGGGTCAAAAAGACCCTTAAAATTTAGTCATAAATTGCCTACACCACGCCTGCAGCAGAATAATATGATATAGTGTGTTTTTTTGCCACCGTGGCCGCCATATTACAATTTATGATTTTATTTGGAAGCGCGAGGCAAAAACTTAATCGATGGGTCAAGTGGACCCCTTAAGTTGGCTAAGGGTTGACGGATTTTTTTAACTAGCGGTGATTTTTGGAATGCCTTTGTGGAAAAAAATACCGAATATATTTTGTGTGTGAAATTTTACAGTATACTATGGTGTGCAGGGGAAAAATAGCGTTATATTTTTTTCCTTTGTTTTAACGAGCTTCTGTGTACTTTGAGTTTTTTATTGTTTCATTATACTTACTTTAATGTTAACAAACGCACAGCTAAATATTAAATATTTTGCTTCTACGAGAGACCACCATTGCCTGCCATTTAAAGTTCAATCAATTAAAACCAGCATTTATCAATACTCCTCTGGAATGTGCAAACGTCAAAATTTTGCTCAACTTAATTACAAAAGATTTAATACCTATAATTAAACAAAATGCTACCATTAGGTAGAAATTGAAATAAATCCATAGATCTAGGGGAGGTATCTTCCCGCCTACGCATCAGAAGTCGGATAAAAAAATACATTTATTTTGATGTTTAGCAAAATGCGTACCACATAATTACTACATGCATTTTAAGGTTATAATTAAAAGTATATTTAGCGCATAAGCTCAATAGAGCGATAAATCGATGTTTTTAATTCCTTTGTGTTTTTTTTTCGTTTTGCATTGTGTTGTGGCAAGTATTTTGCCACCTACATTGTCGTGGGATATTTTGCGGTGTTTTGATGTTTGGCTGTCAATCAATGTCTTTAAAAAGTGGTTGTGAATATTATTGTTACATAGCTGCAATTATAATTTTATAATGGCCAAAAAAATTTTGACATATCACACAAAAAATGCCGACTTTTGTAGATCTTACAGTTTTTGTACAATATATTTTTATATACTTATATTTTTTTAATTGAAATTAAGATAGCGATTAGCGATACATTTACTAACGAAAGTTTTTCTGCCTCATTTCAAAAAACAACGCCGTTTATCACTTATCTCAAAACAACGATAAAAATAACAAAACAAAATCGAAAGTCCGTCTCAATTAAACGGTTAGCTACCAAAAAAGTGTCGCTTCACTAAAAAGACTGACCATTCTCACTTTTTCTGTCCAAAAGTACCAATAAAACCAAATTTATTGTGTCCATACAAATTAACTGCCTTGACAATTCACTGATTCTCACTTTGAGTGACAATAGACACGTACACAGCCATTTGAAACTGAACTTTATAGTAAGGAAATAAAGTTTACTTTTCATTATTTCTGTTTGTCAATTTAGGGTTGACAAAATCACTACTTATCTATTAACTGATTTTTAAAGTCTTCAAAAGCTTTGTAAAGTGATAGGAGACATCTTTATTGACGTCAACCAGTTTGTCACTGATTTTAGTGACTTGACCGACTTGCTTCCTAAAAAGTGTTAAAACTTACGCGTTTTTTGTCGAGACGCGTGTCGCCAGAGGATGTTTCAAAGTAAGTTTTTTTTTAATACGATTAAGTCACGTTGGAAGTCAATTCTGCCAAGCCGTGTCTCATTATATTGGCGTCAGCTTCCAGTAAAACCGCATCCAGCTGTACAAGTATTTATATAGAGCGACTACTTACCTACCTACTGTATGGTGACGTAAAAAAATAGCACCATCCCATCACTTCCCGTGGACGTTGTAAGAGGCAACTAAGGGACTTACCAGAGAATGGGCAGCAGCATTCTCTGTGCATTGCTACACTGCGATCGCCAACCCGCCTGCCAAGTGTGGCGATTATGGCAAATCTCCTTTGATGGAGGCCTGTGTCTAGCGTCGACGTCTTTCGGCTTATATGATGATGATGATGATGACTACCTAGCCGTTGGCAAGACTGGTGTCAGATTTTCTGACTTTTGACTACCTGTAACGACTATTAAAGATCTTCAAATGATAGCTGGGACCAACGGCTTAACGTGCTTTATGATTGCTTGATGATTGGTACGTAATGTAATGACGGTCCCCCACCCACGACCCGATTCATTAGTGCAGCTGATATTATTTGGCCACGAGCTCCTGGTTGGCACGTACTTGGCACGTGATTTAATGTGGGACAGTAGGTATAAAAGATTTAATATGATAGGGTCCCGTATGACGACAATCTGATAGAAAGGGATGATGTGGTCGACGATTGAGCACGCTTGCCTAGAAATAACCTGTTCACTCTTGACTTAAAGACCCCTGGTTGAAGCTATCAGGAAACAGATTCCGGCAGGGAATTCCACGCCTTAGCAGCAGCTGTACTTACACACAATAAACTTTATTTGTCGTCGATATGATAAGAAGTATCTAACAATTTTCTCGTTATTAAACCTTGTATACAATTTATTGAAGCCGCTCAAACAAAACACCATGTCCCGGCCAAACCTAATCTCAACATTTCCAAAATTCCAAAACAAAAGCGATTAGGATTCTGCTCTAAATTCCCCGAAGCTAAAAAGTACTTAATAAACCTTTTTAGCGAAATTAAAAAAAAAGCGGAACCAAACTGTTTTTTCGCCAAATTTTTATGGGTTATTAAAACAAATTAACGTCGCACAGTTAAGGGAAGAAAAAAACGGAGATATTTATTAGTTTCCTAAACAATAAAATTAGTTATTATCGCTGAATCTAAATGGTGGCCGTGAAATACTGACTTCCACCGCACAGATGCCTCGTTAAGATATTGTAGGAGACACTGAAAAAAACTGCAAAAATTGTTGGACTTCTGACTTTCTTTTGCGAATCAAATACTAGACACGAGGTGCAGACTACATCCTGTAAGTAAAAAGGGTTCCATAGTCAACAAGGAACCCTTATAGTTTCGCCATGTCCATCTGACCGTCCGTCTGTCTGTCTGCGGTTTAGCTCAGAGATGCTTAGCACTAGAAAGTTGGAATTTGGCATATTAATCACACCGACAATTATCATTAGAAGGGTCCAGGTTGGAAAACATTAAAAATTGGCTAGGTTTTGCAAATTGTGATGAAACGTGGCTAGATAAATTACGTGATTGATAACATTCCACTTTCTCGTTTTTTCTGAATCATCCTAATTTATAGTACAGATGCGAAAGCGTTTATTTGTAAATATGTGAGTACCTACCATGTACCCAAAATTTATTTAGAAAATTAATATCTTTACCTCTGCTGGTAATACTTTGTTCCTATAAGTAGCATAGGTACTCTGGGTGCATAGTCCTCACATATTGTAAAACCATTATTTGAACAGAGTCACTATGGAGTTTCTTGTCCGTTCTTCTCCATAAGAATACTTGACTTTGACGCGTTACGCTTCTACGCCTAAATCATTGTTACCTACCTACCGTTTTTGATAAATTTTCGCATAGAGTTTTATGTACCTAGATGGGACCCTGGGAATGGCAATAGGTTTTTTTAACACGAGCGAAGCCACGCACAAAGAAAATTTATAATAATAAAGACGATTGCTTTGATGTACTCTGCACAGAAAACTTTGATTTTCAAGTTAATTATTTGAAAATTTCAAAAACCGTGGTCCGAGGGGATTTCTTAGGTATCAAGTAAGTAAGCCCATTTAAATAAAAATCTCTTGCTGAGATACGGTAGTGAACAAACGAAACGTTTAGCCGATATTCGACCAACACGATGGTCAAATTAAATATTGTTTGCGGCCACACAAGTGAAGTCATAAAACATTCTGTAGGGGGCGGAGCGCCCGGGCTCAGCCCCTCGCGCCAATACAAATGATATACACGTGCGGCACGTTTGTTGCTACTTTATGATGCATCTTGAAATTGATCTATTTAGTATTACCTATGGAAACTTCGCGGATTTAGTTCAATAAAGAAAACCGGTAACAGTGTCTGTTATTATCGGTAAGTAGCTCTCTGGGATGGAAGGTGACACACCCTGGTACAATTAGCAAAATGGGCACACCTTAGTAGAAGGCTCCTCTTAGTGGAAGGCTCAGCAAATTATTGATTGATATCACAAATTAATAATAATAATAATAAGTATATAGTATGGCAGAGCAAGGAGCTTCACGGACGCTTTTACCGGGTCCTACATGGACCTGATGTAGACTTTTTAGCGTCCGTAGCCTGGCTGCGTTTTGGTGACCTCTTCGGGGAAACCGAAGGTTTTGTCTGTGCGATTATGGACGAAGTTATGATGACGAACAACTACCGGAAATACATTGTGAAGGACGGTACGGTTGACATATGTCGGGCATGTCACCGGCCCGGAGAATCCATCCGCCACATTATATCCGGTTGTTCTAGTCTACCAGCAACTTGCTCTTAAATACAATCTTGTGGAATCGGAAGTACCGTACTATAGGTATGTGCCCGACCCAGTTCTCGAAAATGGCAATTGCACGTTGTATTGGGATCGGTCTATCATCACTGACAGGACTATTGTTGCCAATAAGCCTGACATAGTGGTGATAGATCGACTAGAGCGTCGCGCAATGATTGTTGATATAGCAGTCCCTCATGACGAGAACCTCGTGAAGACTGAGAAAGATAAACAAACGAAGTATCTTGACTTGGCTCGCGAGGTTGTCGACATGTGGGATGTGAACACAGCAGTCATTGTGCCGATAGTCGTGACGGCCAATGGCATAATTGCCAAGAGCCTCGACCAACATCTAAGGAGGCTCTCGTTGGGCAGCTGGATCAAGGGCTTGATCCAGAAAGCAGTACTCCTGGACACGACGCGCATAGTTAGGAGGTTCCTTTCTGTAGCTTGGACCCTGCTCCCGACACCGGCGGACTACTACTTTTTTATATTTTTGAATGTTTTTTTTAATGTGTTTTCTTTTAAGAAATATTTAAAAATGTAATGTAAATTAGTAAAGGAAAATAAATAATGAGATTAATAATAATAATTAAATCATCGACGATTATATCACTTTCCATCAGATGAGAAAGTGGTCAAACGCTATCAATATTTAAAAAAAACCTAAATCTTCTGGTTAGTAACTTGTTCCTACTCTAAAAGAAAGGAGATAAATCATACAACCTCCATCCTCTCATAAAATCTACATATAACCCAAAACACGTGCTTAACCAAACACCCCAAAATCCTTCGAAAGCACAGGACCAGCTTACAATTAAAAACAAGTAAAAATAAATAGAACCACCCTTAACCCGTGGATCGGCTTCACAAAGGGACGCGCACGAGTCCATATGTCGCGTGCCCTCGTTAGGGGGGTGTTTGAAAAAAGAACGGGGTTTTTTTTCTGTTTTTCTTGGTAGCTGCATGACATAAGGGGTAGAATGTAGATTAGATAGACGTGAGCCAGTAAGGGTTTGTGTTGAAATTGGCAGAAAGATTTGTGATATTTTTTTTAATGATTTCATTTATTTGCTCGCAGAACAGACCGCGTACCGGAAGACGCAGCGTTGGAAGGCCTCCCACAAGGTGGACCGATGACCTGGTGAGGGTCGCGGGTAGCCGATGGATGCGGGACGCACAGGGCCGGTTGTTGTGGCGACACTTGGGGCAGGCCTATGTCCAGCAGTGGACGTCTTTCGGCTGATATGATGATGTATTTCATTTCCAGGGAGGATTTTTGATTTCATGCCCATCAGATGGCGACAGAAATTTATTCAAGATCAAGGTATACTTTTTATGTAAGTATTGCAATTGCTCAGGCTAATAAACCTTAATAAAAGATGAATCGTGAGTAGTTACTAGATACGAACATCCTGCTCAACTTATAAACCTTGAAATCTTAAATCACAGACTCAAATAATGTTAAAAGGAAGCTATTTATTTCAATATTTTTTCAGTACTTCTCTAAAATTATCTCGGTAACAATCTTGTGTTAACCCCAAAATGGTTAAGTTTTACCCATAATCCATATGTTGTTTCGGAAACCGATTATCGTTCCAATATCCTGTTTATACAGTCATTCGAATTTTGAATTTCGAATTATGCTCAAATTCGCGCCAAAGCCTACCCTACTTCCGGCGCCCGCGCACGTGTCTTCACCAAACAATACACTTTTTTGCGATACGACATTCAAATGATAGTACTACCGACTAACGAATCCTTGCCCTCTCTTTCTTTCCTACCCTACATCTTCTAAGTACGAAAAGAACAGAAGATATGACAGTTGGCTGCGTATGGCGTCTGCCGCGGCCATATGTTGCTTGAGGTTTCGAAAATTACCCTCAGTTAATTTTCAAAATGGCGATATTTACATCCGTCAGTTTTGTCTATTCATTACGGTTTGTATGACACGCGATCTTTAATCGGGATGACGGACCTTGTAAAATTGTGAGGGTTTTAAACTTGTGGTGTAGTGAAGAATGTATGTAAGTGCCAAATAATTATAGGCAGTACTTGAATAAGAGACGGATCTTCATGCTTCATGATTTTTCTGTGGACACAGGACACTCAAGCCAATTTATTTGGTATTCATTTTTGTAATCTTTTAGCGGGTTGAAGTACTCATGAAGATTGATAACTTTTCACTATGGGACTTACACTGCAATCGTGAAAAAAGCTGGTCTTTCATTTCAGTCACTGTAGGCAGTGTCCAATATGGAAGGAGTTTGTGGCTAAAAAAAAAGCCAGACGGACATTGACCTTCTGAACAACCCAAGATTGTTCCATTGTCTGTTGTTCTGTTAGTACTGGCTGTCATTTATACTCACATCTTTATCAGTCGATAGTCAGAAGCCGAAAATCTGACAAGTCTTGCCATGGGGTATCGTATTGCCCAGTTACTGGGCTGTGGAGGTCTGATAAGTAGGCGCTCTTTGCAAAATACTGGTACTCAGGTACATCCTATTAGGCTGAAAGCCAACCCAACACGGTTGGGACAAAGCTGGGCAAGCGTCTAATTTGCAATCTCATCCGAGACCTGTAGAAACTAGGAAGCTACAATGCAAAAGTATACAATAACAAAACAGGCTCATTCAAATCAACAGAAAAATTGGGTTTTGAAGGAACCCAATTTCTAATTTATTCTATCATTTGATCCATAACCAATCAAACGTAATGACGCCACCGAAACGTATAATTATTAACCCTTGAATGGTTCCAATCGAATTGAAAATTACCCGCTCGTGTCAATGCACAGTTATTGGTAAAAATAGAAAAAAGTTATTTTTTTGTAAAAAAGACGGAATATTATAATTTATTCTTTTTGTTTGTTTTCTTCACTTGATTGGCTTCTTAGAATTTTTTTGTTGCTTGTGTTTTTGGGCTTATTTTCGTTAAATGTGCATGAGTAATAATATTCTTTCTTTTCTAATTTACAGCCATCTTTACAAGGTTGTATAACCGCTTAAATGCCTAAAGTCGACTGTTCTGCGTTTTGCGTTTAAAAAGTGTAAAAAAAAACAATGATTGAGTAAGTGTTGCAAAATACTAGGTAATCATTTTCAAATGACTAAAATGAAACTACAAAAAAAAAACTTAATTCAAGGTTAAGCAATTATGTATTCAGCTAGTCCATACTTTAGTTATAAGGTGTAACAGGTAATTTTTTCATCGGCACTTCTTTACTTTTTTGTATCAATTTCGAAGTTTACCCTTTAGTTAAATATTTGTTCAGCAATCACAATAAAAAGGGTAACTTAACGTCTTTTAAACTACGCATAAACTTTAGGAGAAAGTTTAAAAAAGTCTATAATTTCGTAGAATTTAAGCAAAATACTTTAATTTTACGAAAAAAAAAACTATCATCAAGGTGAACAAAAAAAGATGATCAACTGGATCAAAGGTTCCGATATGGCTAAATAGTGGATCGTTATAGAGCGAAGCGCGAACTAAGTATAGTTGACTAAATGGACGTTTAACCCTTCGCCCTGTTTCGAGTCTGTAACGACGAAGTTTGATATGGTTTGCGTTTAGAGTCGGTTAAGCATCACAAGGAACGTTTTATCCTTTCAGCTGTTGGTTAGGCTGTCATTCAGTAAAATTATAACCATAATTTATTTTAAATAAAACTAGCTGCCCCGCTTATCATAAATAATAAGACAATAAGCTTAGTTTTAATAGTTTTTTTTAAATAATTATATTGTTGCAAGCTTGCCAAAAAAGAGAAGAAAAAATTTAAAAAGAAAAAGAAGAAAAGTAGTGCCGAATTTATAGCTATTATAAATGAAGTGTAAAAAATATTAGTATAACAGCGCACATGTACTATTCGATTCTTTCCGATTATTAATTTAAAAAAAACTCGTAACCATGTTTTAACGTAACGTAAACGCAAACCCCAAAATCAAAGTTAACCCTGTTAAATCATTGCCCTGAATCAAAAGTAGATGAAGTCATTTAGAAGCAAAAATCCCGTGTTTGTTTAACATTAAATATTATAATAGGGGCCTAAACGACCCGCCGATGGTAAATAAAGGGTTGACGCCGAATTTATTAAGTCAACATTTGGACGTTTTTTTGACAAACATTTGGCTATTACAATTTTGATGTGTAAATAAATATAGCGAAGAGATTGGGTAAAAAAATGGTTTTACTGCTATTTTATTAGTTAATCAGTTTATTTTTTGTAAAAATTGTGATCTGCTGTTAACTTCGTCCGAACCCAAAAGGAGAGCAGGATAAAAAATATCTTTTGGTGAACTGTTTTTTTTTTGTTGTTAGGTATATCGAAATCCAGTCAATTTTGTTGTCCAAGAAATTGCTTGAAAAACTTTATAAACAAAAAATACGTAAATATCTTCACCGCCAATCACTTACCACAGATATGTCAGCGCCAAAATCGAAAGTGGCATAACTCAAAAACTGCCAAAATCCATCAATTTTCTGGACACGGTAGCGCGACATCCCGCGGTGTGGCCAGTGTCGGCTACCGCGGGGTTGCTACGTTAAAAAAAACGATTGATTTACGAAAAAAAATGGCGGACCTTTTCACTTTCTGAGCTTTTGATTTTGCACGCCCACTCAGCGGACGCACCGTGATGTTGATATCCTTCGCAGTTTTTTTTTATGTCTAAAACTGTCGTACTTTTTGCTCTTGTTTTGTAGTCTTGTATGTATTATCAAATAAATATTATAATACTTGAAGTTGCCACACAGTGTAACGCTAGATCAGACGTTTGAACCTTACATTGAACCAATAAAAATTGCACGTTAGTTAAAGTATCAAATCAAAGTATTTGTGGTTACGTTTATTACTTCAAAAGGGTGCGTTCAAAAGAAAAATATGTAAGTGGGCACATCACTGCTTTGGACTATGTCACCCTGTGATAAGGTCCCATTGATCTGGTTCTGTATGGTGACGTTAAAGGATAGTACCATCCCATCACTTCCCGTGGGTGTCGTAAGAGGCGACTAGACTCAACAGATAATAGGTAGCAGCATTCTTTGTACATTGCGAATTTGCAACTGCTACACTGCGATTGCTAACCAGCCTGCCAAGCGTGGCAATTATAGCATACCCCCCTCCCCCCTCCTCCTCCGGGGAAGGCCTATGTAAAGCAGTGGACGTCTTTCGGCTGGTATGATGATGATGATGTGGTCGATGCTAGCGCATGCTTGCCAAACAGTTATTTTTATTCGATCACTTATAAAGAACGCCATTCACACGGCACGATTTCACGATTCACAGTATTCACACACAGTTTGATTGGATAGTGATCCAAACAGACTGTGAATGGTGTGCCGAGCATTAACTTTAATAATTATGTAGTGATTCAAAGAAAGGCTTCATTTCATGTACCTCGACAGCAGTTAGGCCCTTCACATAACTAATGAGAGGCGGCTACTTTACAAACACAAATGAAGTTATCATCAAACACAGTGACAATTTACGCAAATGAGGAGCAATAAGGATAATTTGCATATTGATATGAACTCCCACGGCGCCGCCGGGAGAAATTGCAGGAAATCCTGATTAAGTCATTATTGCTGATGCGGCTGATGTGTGACAATCAACGCGGCATTGTTAAATCTCCATCACTTTATCTCGTTGTTACAAACAAGTCATTTGCACGATGAGGATAATGGCAATTTGTTCGACACTAAGGGTGCGTTTCTACTAGAGATGTGCAAAAATGCTTAGCGAGGGATTTGTTTGTTAAAAATCAATAGAATCGCTTCATTTACCAAGCCAGTCGCGAGGCTAGGCTTCCACGCATATCTCTGGTGGAAACGCATCCTTAAAATTAGGGACTTACCAGCTTCAATGTCGGAAATAGTCCCAAGGAAAATTATCAGGATCTGGAATAGCACATGTGCTTGTGCTATTCCAGACTATAATTTATCTCTGTGCCAAATTTCATCCAGATCCGTTCTGCCGTTCTGATGTGGTTGAGTAACAAACATGTATCCAACATCCATCCAAACTTTCGCATTTATAATAGTAGTAAAACAAATAATAATAATAGTAGTATACTTTTTTGAAGTGAAAACTTCTTTAGGAGCGTTGACAACTTTTTGGGTGAACAAAAATCATGAAACTCTCGTCATCGTCACCGGACGCATTAGCTTTCGCTTGGTTTTCACTTCTATCGGCAGTTCCCAAAGACTTGTTTTTTTAGCAAAGTGACAATTTCGACCCAATATTAAAATTAAAACATCTACTACCAAAATCAAAACGGTTAACTTGGTCATAGCGCTTCATACCACCTCCTAACATAAATGACTCCATAGGTGGCTTTGGTCGACCCTCAATTAAGGCAAATTCTTACATAAAAATAAGTCAATTAATAAAAAAAACCTTCCCAATCAATTGAATAAAAAACCTTTTTTTACTTTGGCAACCGCGAATAATGCCACCGCGGGTCGTCTGCGTTCTTTTTGAATTTTGAACAATGGCATCCTACAGTTCGCGCCCAAAGAATGACATTTAAAGAAAAATAGATAAATTAGAAAAAATATGCTTTATACTTATGCCACTTCTGACACGGGCTACCGAATTTACAGGTTAATTACTTATAGTATTTTAATTAAATTAATGTACAATGCTTCGGGTTCCTATATTTTCTACGATTCGATGTTTTTGTAAATGGATTGCTATCTTTTAATTAACAGCTTACAGAGAAAGCACAGAGATACCAATGTTTTTTTTAGTAAACTTTTAAAATTCAGCAATTAACTTACGAAATAATTAAATTTATTAGGTCTAAATTTTTACTAAAACCCTTAAATTTTTGCTGAGCTCTGCTCGTCTCCTAAAACAAATAAATCCTTCTTCAGAAGAACTTACAGAATGACATACTTTCTTTCCGAAAAAAGAAAAACTAAGTACAGCTTTGACAGCACGTCAGGAATGAGTGACATTTCAACGAGGAAGAGAAAAACGAAAAAATGAAAACAGCACCCAAAACTATCAAAGAACAATAATATAAAATAACAATGTAACGAAGGATTCCCGAAGAAACCTTGACCGTGTCGATGTCGACACGTGTTAGGGGAAATAACTAGAATTACAGTTAGTAATATCTCTTACATTTTACTATTATTATAAACTAGTTGCCGTCCGCGGCTCCGCCCGCGTGATTGTCGAAAATTATCCCAAGGGAACATATTCCCGGGATAAAAAGTATCCTATGTGTTATTCCAGACTATAATCTACCACTATGCCAAATTTCATCAAAATTCATTCAGAAGTTTTTACGTGAAATAGTAACAAACATCCGTCCATCCATCCATCCATCCTTACAAACTTATTCTTATCCTTACAAGTTTATAATATTAGTAGGATGTGAAAGTTTGGATGGATGTTTGTTACCCAATCACTCCCGAACGGCTGAACGGATCTGTCCGGACTAGCATATAAGCTAATTTTTATACCTAGAATATATTCTCTTTGGATGATTTCCGGCTGGCAGAAGTAAGCTGATAATAACTCGGACAGTATTCTCCTAATTATCTTTCTGTGAAACAAAATCTATCAGTTGTTTTTAGACAAAAAAAAAAACTGAGATTGGTTAGGTGAGATCCTACCCATGTTCTCAGGCTGCGTTTACACCTCAAAGAACTCGCATGCCAGTTTAATTTGTTCTTCGTCTCATTACTGTGTTTTCTTTTGCATCCATATTTAGGATTCCGTATGTCCGAATGAATAAACGAAACCATTGGGATCACTTGTATGTTTGTGTGTATGTATCGTAAGAAACGTAACAACGGCAATTCATGTTTTTATACAATACAATTTAAATACCGAAATTGTTTTATTTAAAAACATGAGTTGCTCTCGTAAACAGAGGAATACCGTACGTAATTTCGATTGTCGATGTGGCGACGACGCTTGTAGGAGGTCATTCAGTCAAAATGATGATTATTTACATTTCTGCAGATGGCGTCCGACCTAGTGATTGGCTCCAATGAACAAATAACTAACAACGGCCAGTTCGGTCGAGTTCTTTACGACCAGGCCCCCCCGTTGTTGCCTCTCTCCTCAGAAGCCTTCGCCACTTCTTCCAGGGAATCCAATGTAAGGATTCTTTCGTTATTTGTAGAGCTATCGTCATTTTCACCTTAACCAATGTATTTGTAGTCGATGCAATGTACCTAGGACACAATAAAGAGTACTTATTATATTAAGGGTATTTCATTCATATATGTCCACTAGTCGTCATCTCATTAGTCCCTTTTCTAGTCATGTCACCTTTCATACGATCCGGCCGACTGACTTTTGGAATTGTACAGTTTTTAAGTTTCAATACAGTATGGTCCGACAATGCCTTCTTGTACAATGATTGTTCCACAGAAAACTGTATACATTGGTCTCTTAAAAATAAAACACTATAGACTATAGGTAGTTATATATATTGTAACACTAGCGGACTCACGCTAGTGCTACTTATTGATATTATTATAAAATAAAATCAGATTTGAGATTTAAACATTCATAATATATTTTACGTCAGCCTTCAACGAGCGCTGGCACCGGAGTCCCATATATAAAAAAAAAATATTCCTATTTCAAATTCTCTTTTACTTTTCGCCAGACGCTTCCAAAGGACTACCTAGTCTGCCAGAGACCTGGAGCTAAGGAGATCCTCCTGACAATATGTATAATTATATGGTTTAGTTGATAAGTCTACCTCATGAATATTATTAACCAAATCTTCCTCAACAGAGTGACGGAGCAGCTTCAAGTTCGTCCTACACCCTAGCTAGTGACGACAGCCGGTACAACTATGAAACAACGAGAGCCAGCAGTGGAACTGAGGATACTGGGGTTCAGAACAGCAGGTATTATTAAGATGCCTTATATTGAGGCAGTGGCCGCAGCGTCCAAGTAAATTATCGTAATCTGGCGCGTAACTGCATAGCTGCAACAACCAAATTGGTCACACAGCTTAGTGGCTCGTCCTGCTGACCTTCAAGGTTAAGTTCTGAGGACGGTTAGTTGATGGCCACTCATCCACTGACTATTACAGACCGAGACTCCTCCGTGCCTCGTTAAGCCAGAGAATCTGACCAGTCTTGTCAAGGGGTACCTATGGTGTTACCCAGTAACTGAGTTGTGAACGTTAGGAAGACATATTATTCAGCTGCATCCGGATGGACTGATTACATTGTGGACGAGGTTTCTAACTAGTATACATCATCTGCCTTGTCTCTTTCCAACTATATTGGGGTCGGCTTCCAGTCAAACCGGATTCAGCTGAATACCAGTATTTTACTAGGTCTCGTAACTAGTAAATAAACGGCAAAAATGCTACGGATTGAAAAGAATATAAATGGGTAATCCATACTATTATTATAAATGTATTATTATAAATGCGAAAGTAACTCTGCCTGTCTGTCTGTTACCCTTTCATGTCTAAACCGCTGAACCGATTTTGATGAAATTTGGCACAGAAATAGATTAGACCTTGGAGAAAGACATAGGCTACCTTTTGACACGAGAAAAGAACTTGAAGAGGTTGAAATAGGGGATGAAACTTTGTATCGGAGTCCGTCATTATTGGAGGTAAAACCATGAACTTGTATTTAGGCAATTGATAAAAAATAAATAGGTAAATATATTTTTCAGCGTTCATGAATCATTAGTATTTTGAAAATAAATAGGCTGCCCAAAAGTAACTATTTCACGCGGACGAAGTCGCTAGCAAAAGCTAGTCTTCAATAAACAAGAGTCGGCGTTCTTTGAATAATCATCATCATCATCTGCCTAGCCTTTTCCCAACTATATTGGGGTCGGCAGTCAAACCGGATTCAGATGAATATCTACCAGTATTTTACGTGGAGCGACTGCCTACCAGACCTCCACAACCCATTGACTGGCGTTCTTTGAAGAGTATGATTCGAAATTAAATTAACTATCCAAGTAAGAAATCGGGCTAGGTATATATCCGGCATAGTTGGTTACGTTCCGGCAAGAAAAGTTGATGGTTGCATCATGTGAGACCTAACTTTTATTTTCATTGAAATACGGTTGAAATTACAATGTCTTGTTTTGTTTACAGAGCAAGACTAGTCCAGCGCGCNCTTTTATTTTCATTGAAATACGGTTGAAATTACAATGTCTTGTTTTGTTTACAGAGCAAGACTAGTCCAGCGCGCGACCCTGGCTCCCTCCAGCTCCCTGGACCGCAGTGGCATCATGTACATCTTGGCGCTGCTGATGCCTCTCGTCAGCAACAACAGCTTTGATATCCAGTGGAGGTGTACGCCGAGGTAAACTAAGTTCTATAGTAAAGAGTTTAAAGTTCCGATTTCTGAATTAAGAGTTTCAAGTTGTTTTTTTGTCAAACACTACTTTTGCCTGCCTGATGAGAAATGGGCAAAAAGAACCACTGAAGTCCTTTTAACGCCAGATGATATCGCGTCAGACCGTGGCGAAGATTTGGAGATAGCTCGACTCCTGCCGAAAGGACTTGCCCGTACTAGCAAAAGATGAAATTGTGTTTAAAAGGGAGATTTAGGCCTTTGCTAGCACTGAACAAAATATTGTATAATATTGTACAGACGCTAGCACATCAAGCTACCCGAAACCGTCAAATTTTCTCAATCAACCTTTAACTTAATGCTATAGCGATAAAGTTGAAAATCTATCAAAGAAATTTGACAGTTTCGAGTAGGACATCTCTGTACAATACCCGCCTGAAAAGCTGCCAAAATTCGGCATCAAAGTTTGGTTTCACGCATTCTTAACTCGAAATACCTAAGTACTCAATTTATTAATCGGTCCTTAAAGGGTCGATTTGTGAGGTTTTCGGGCAAAAATAGAGTTTG